>JAVTVY010018607.1:0-82699 GCA_036873755.1 Hanleya hanleyi
AATCAGTACTTCCAACTCTATACAACGGCAGTTACAGCCTTGTATTTGACAACGATGGGATAAGTTCACAAACAACTCGTCGCTAATAACAGACAATAATTCCTTTGTCCGTATTCCTCAATGGGATAGATGGAAACCAGCACCGGAGCTGTTCTGGCGGGCAGCCATGCCGCATGGCGACAGTGCGCTGGGCTCATGTGCGACGATAAGGGAGATAACTATTCTTGAATTTCGCCCAAGGGAAATAACTCTTCCCGCAGATTTATAGAAAAAAAAAAAAAAAGCATTGCCATTTCGGCATTCTTACGGTCGGTCGGGTTCCCGGAAACAGACAATTTTTTTTGTTACGCCTTATTAGGGGAATGTTCTCAGAATGAACAATTAATTCTGAGACAAAATTTCATTGTAGGATTCTAATGTACCTAAGTACTAACCTTTCCTATCATTGGACTACTTTTGGTGCACATGAATACATATGTAATTTGGTTCAGGACTTTGAAATCTGGCAGTTGGTGAGCAGGTGAGAGAATATGTTTGCAACCATGAGGAGTTGTTCCTGCTAACTTAGGCCTGCATAATTTATACTATTTCCTGGTCATACATGATACAGATTTGTGTGGTAAGCCTGTTTGAATGCAAAGTAACAGTTTGATTATAGTTTAGGCCAGTCCAGTAGTTGTAGTTTTCTCTGCCATGTTGATCATTGTGTTCTTTAATTCATTCATTGTCTGTTTAGATTTCATTGCATGACAGATCTTATGTACAACAGTTTGAGTGGAGTGATTTGTAACATTCATGTGGAGGTCAGGATGATGTCATTCTGACCACCACCATGAAAATATTGATAAGCCCACATGTTATTGGAAGAGTGCGCCGGAAGGCTGCCGGGTGAGGTTGCCGGAAGAGTTCGCGGTGAGGTTGCCGGAAGAGTGTGCCAGAAGGCTGCTGGAATACATAAGCAGTTTGCGGCCAGCTTGCCGCAATCTGTATAGTGTGCCGGAAAGCTCATTTGCATGTGAAAAAACTCTCTGGCACACTGTGTGCGGTGAGGTTGCCAGAAAGTCTGCGGCAAGCTTGCCGCAACCAGTGTGCCAGAAAAATATTATTTCGGTAAGGGTTGACTGCTGCAATACTGTTGAAAATCCAGATTATAGGGGGCAACCATTAAGTGGGCCGTCAATCGTTAGGTTAGTTACAGTACGTGAAAGAAATGAACTCAATACTGGGATGACATGATGTTAACTTCATGACAACCCGATTCTGTCACGATTATTACATGATAACCCGATTTTTGTCCTGATCTTGTCCCGGTTTTGTCCCGGTCTTGTTACAAGGACGACATCGGGACAGCATCGGGACAGCATCGGGACGACATCGGGACAGCATCGGGACGACATCGGGACGTCATGTTCTTATCTCCAAGTTACAATCGTTTACGTGACATGTGAATACAGAGGCAATTGCGATAATGTTTACACTCGTTTGGTTCGTTTCGATTCGGTTATTAAAATCTGACCGCAAAAATGTTAAACCGGAACCAGGGGCCGCGGATATGAATTTGTTTGCCTTTTATTGCGTTTACGGTGAAGTAATTACAATTCATGTGAAATTTCCACGCACATTTTCCGGACTCCATGCTGATTCTAAATTTTAATGATCACGTATAAAGTCTGTCTGTTCGTCTTCAATAATTCCGAAATCACGATGAGCTGAAAGTTAGAAGTTTACTATATATTGTTCAAGCATTTCATTGACATTTCTTCAGGTTGTCAAATTGAAATAAAAGAAAACTCAAGAGTATATAATATATATTGATATAATTCAACATGTTTATCAGCTCACTCACAGGATTGGCATTCTTGTAATCCACGACGATAAAATTGGATTCCCGGCAGGGCTCGCGAATTAGCTAGCCCGACGTCCCGGGACAACCAACAGGGTTCGCACGGTTCCTGGAAACTCCTTAAAACTCCTGGAATTTAATTCTAGTGTTGGAAAGTCCTGGAATGTCCTAAAAAATAAAGTGATAGTCCTGGAAACTCCTTAATTTTAATTAAATCACACGAATCGAACGTTTTTGCCTGGTCAAATGTTATGATATACGTTGAAACTCCGTAAACTGTAATCAAATCAATCGAAACTATCATTGTTCATGTTGGGTGACCGGTCATCGAACATTCATTGTCGTGACAGGTGCGCGACTTGCCGTAAAGGGAAACTGAATAAAGGGAGACTACTCACTGAGTTCGTTTGCGACATCAATGGTTAAGAGTTGTACTCGCCGTAAAGTGGTCTTCAATCACTTTTGCTAGAATTCCCGCTCAGAATTTGTTTACCGTCAATGTTGACACGCTTCGGTGAACTTTTGAACCATGACTATGCCCCCTGGAAAATGTGTCTTCAACGAGCGCTGGCTCAGTCAACCAAATTACACCGCCTGGTTGGAACGGGGTGCAGATAAGTCCAACGCGAGGTGTAAAGTTTGTCAAAAAACGTTTGATATTTCCAATATGGGGGAGCCTGCCATTCGTAGTCACGCCAAGGGTGTTAAACACAAACAGTTACTTGAACAGAGAAAATCAGCAACTGGATTCACCATTCGAGATTTCTTTAACGAAAGTGTTTTATAAAGGAACATGATCTTACGTAGTAGTTTCAAAACCATGCTTGAATAACCCGTGAAAAAGTCCTGGAAACTCCTGGAATTGCAATAAAGTTATACCTGGAAATTTGAAATTATTGACCTGGAAAACTCCTGGAAAACTCCTGGAATTTTGTTTTAGTGTAAGTGTATGAACCCTGAACCAAAAATTACGCCGGGCAAGTAAATCTGGCAAACTGTCTGCCCGACGGGCAATCAGAAATTTAGCTGTAATTGTCAATGCTACTGGTTAAAATATGTTGTTCCTTGCTGTAGTCGGCGAACTCGACTGCCTATCAGCGTCAGTCTCAACTCTAACTATCGTGGTGAAAGTGAAAGCCATGCCGTCTGACAGCGCTCGAAATTTGGCGTAACCAAAACGATCGGTTACGTGTCGGTTACGTGGTTGTAAATTCTGCAGAACGAATAATCGGTTACGTAAAAAATCGACTTGCGCTACGGTATGACGAGTGCCATTGAAAATGTCAGGGCGACCGGCCCAGTGACAGTCATCAATCGTTGCCTTACCGGTCTATATTTCTCCTCTATGGTATCTTCGAATCATGATTCAAAGTTTATACACGTTTTTATTATGGAATTAGTATCATGAACGTGTGATTTTGCATCAGAAAGAAATAAAAACACGGAGGTTCGAAATGAAAAAAACTGACATTCTGATGGCGCATAAAAACGGAAGCATGCGATATCAAGGGGACACAACTCCCAACATACAAAGCCTGAATTCATCCAATCAAATGCGGGTCAATTCTACAGAGCGGGACAGCACGTACACGGAAGTGGATGGAAATCAGTGTGAATGCAGTAATTTCTCATCTCCGGATCCTCCGGACCGCAGATTCGATATGCAAAACGGCTCAAAAGCGAAAATTGACTCTAGAAATTGAACATACGGTAATTTCCCTATTAATTCACCTTCCAAATTTAATTCGAAAACGGCCGATTTTTCCGCTGTCGTGATTTTGTCCATCCTAATAAAACGAACACGGGAGCATTTTCAATATCCGTGAAACAATAAATTCGAACACTCCCGTTTTCGCCACGGAGTTCGTGCCGATGAAAGTAAAGTGAATATGTTACTAGAATCTCGTATAGTATATCGGCGTATGCTATTATTTGTAAGCGCAGAGAAACAACAGGGAATGGTACAATATAATCAGACTGAATTACTATTACTTACAGTCTATAAGGAAAAAAATTGATTCAATTAACTCCGCAGTCCTGTAATTTTATCCTAACTTGGTCGCGTTTCGCCGCAGTCGGGAAAAATATATACGGTAGTCCCCGCACGTGGTCGAGTGTCTGCACACGGCCCGCTATTGAATCATTCTTCAGTTTCCAGCGTTCGTATATCAAATATCTTTCTTTAAACCAGCATTCCTTTATTTGAAAAACACACATTATTTTAAGTAACAAATTTGAGAGATCTTCAACGTTAATATATTTGTTCGTCGTATATGCTAAACCCCTCGCTGTCCCCCCATTTACCTGCCCGACCTGCCCTGTATTATTCGTATGGGAGGCACTTGGGCCGTGTTCAAAGGAGGCACTGGAAGGGAGCAGAGTTCAAACTTTGTCGGGTGACGTTCCCGCGGAGATATCAAGTTGTAACGTGATGTGTGCTGGTGAATTGCATCAGATTTCTTCACAGCAACTGAATTCTTCGTTTGGGGAAAGCAAGATGCGATTTAACCTTTCGGTATGCTGTATGCTATTCGTTATATTTTCAGGTGAAGTGGACAATCAAACGACCATTATTTGACGTCAAAAATGAGCCATCACGAAAAGCCTTTTGGAAGGATGTACATTTAACGTTGATTTTATTTTAGTATTTTGATCAATAAAAATTTCTAAAAATAAAAAATCTGGACTACAATTCTCGAGCATCACTTGTTTGTGCATGACAACGTATCGACAAGCCTGGAAGATCACAAACAATGGTGAAAGGGTTTCCTTTTTTCTTTCATAACATCCATTCCCCCCCTCCCTCCCCCTAACAGTCCAAACGTCCGTGTTTTTATCCACACGACAAGGTGAGGTATTTACGCAGACCCCATGTGGTAAGTATATTTGACCGTAAACAAACCTACAGAATTACGGTGATCGATCTGACTCGTCCTGCATTCTTCATCAGGTTCTCTGATTTTTCTCCCTTCTAATAATACTCAACATACAATACAATATCTAATAGCATGTTCGTGAAAGAGGCCGTATTTTTATTATTATCATTATTAAGGTTCACTGTATAGGAAACAAACTTGAAACGATGTGTTCACATCGCACGACATAATAGTATACCCCCTCAGTGCCCCTCAATTTCCTACTGAAACACCAAGCCTCCACATGAATGGCATTTGCTGCAGGTCTCCTTTGATATTTAAATTGTCAATGGCTACATTGTTTTGAGTACCGGGATAGTTTGCTAATGAAGTGTTTAGTTTATTTTTAGCCTGTCCAGCTATTTCCCCATTCAGCACAGCTTGTCCTCCAGAGAAAACCACATAAAATGGAAGAATCCAAAGTCAGGATAGGGGTGACAAGATGTTTCAGTTTCCAGTGGAGAGAATCTGAACAGCATGAAATATATAGTGAAATAGGAGAGTCCACGTGCAGCATGCAAGTTTCACCCAGACTGGAAATGACACTTATTCATATGCAAATGAGATCGTGTGTAATAACATTGAATTGACTGCCTGGGGAATACCTTGTCCCTTCGGAAGCCCAAATTCAGCTCTGGGTGAGGATGCGCGATTCACCAGCAAGAGGCAATTTAAAGGGGTTTCAAATTAACGCTGCAGTATTATGGGTTTGTGTGTTAATGTGTGGCCCTTGTTCGTCCTGTAAATTTCACAATACCTCATTCAAACTTGTTATATCTTGGCTTTGATTGCATCTATCGTTTAATGAAACATAGACAGGAAATCACACAGTTGACAAACGTCAGTTTTCCCACCAGGGGACACAAACAAATTTTGCGATGTGAAGCGCCGACAACAATCATCTCTGCATGTGCTCTGTTTTGTTCAAATATAGTTATCATAAAGACTTACTCTTTCCGGTTTTGTTAAATATTTTATTGTGAATGAAAATATTTCTTATGAATACCCACGAACTTACCAAAATTCCAGCAATCAAAAATTCTTTGGAATTACACCGCGCATTTTTACACTAAGAATCAAAACATCGCTATCGCCATTCCATTACTCTATATGCTAAACAAATTTGAGAAACATTTAAATGGCATTAGATGAGAACATACCAGTATTTAATTAATATTCAGAACGATATCATACTTCGACTTTTACTTTTAGTAAACTGTTACAGTACCGGTACCGTAATAGATATTCTCATACTTGAAACAAACCAATTATCGAAACGTGTATTGCCGACTGACACTCGGTTCTCTTGTACAATCCGCCGTTAATTCAACATTAATTTCGTGTCATAGGTCCGGGATATTTATTCAAGTCCTGGATGGTGTGTGTAAAATCATGCACAGTGAAGACCAAAAAGTCTATGACAGTCCGCTAATCTGTCTAAAACTTCGTGATACAATCCTACACAAATTTGCCGTTGGTTCATTTGCAGGGTTCACAACAACAACGTCGACATACCGAACGACTCGAACATAGAATACTCTAATATGTGTATAGTGTTATATTTCCAGAATATTCATTCAATTCCATGTCAGTTAGGTTTCATAATATAGATCATAGCTAATACTGAACAAAAAGGAAGGAATACGTTCAATGTTTTGGCCTACTTTTACGATGTTATTATGGACGCGAATTTACGGACGTCAGCTCAAAAATTTGCATGATCGTGCTGAACTTGTCACTCGATAAATATGCTCGACTTCCTCGAATAAAATTAGACGCCTTTATCAGGGTAGAGGAGATTTTCTGACATCATACACTGCATTTTATGGAAACTGATGAGATATCAAAGTTAATACACGGTAATAAATACGATCACTACGACCACGGCGAAGCGGTCCGCCATTTTGGATTCTCCGTGAAAGTCGGCGCGACATTTAATTCGAACACTCGCGTTTTTCTAGAATTCGCTCAACAAATAATTCGAAAGTAGCCAATTTTTGGAGTGCTGAGTTTCATCACTACATCGCGAATTAATAGGGAAATTACCGTAGAAACATTCCAGAAGTGGTCATTTCACGATGACTTTAGAAAACTTTTGTCTGCTTTTGTTTTACTTTCTACACATTTCACATTTTATTTTTTTCAACACCGTGCCTTTTATTCCATGCGTGGGTGCTTCTTGCTGAATTTCAGACGAATAAGTTGCACATGTTACATCGCAGTTTGAGAATATTGCCGTCAGCTGCTGTTTCAAGGACTCTCAAAACAATTTTGTATTTTATTGTAATAGTATATATATAATAATATATAATACACATTTTCTTCATTTTCAGAAAAAAAATTTGGCTAACCTGTTTACGTAACCAATGGGTTATGCAACCTAGTCCTACGTAACCGAACAATAGGTTACGTGAACATCGTGACCCAGAACTACTTTTGGGTTACGCAAATTTTTGAAATTTCGAGGCCTGCCGTCAGCCATAACTGGAAAAACCCTGTGGGTATCCCACCATGCACCACGTAAACACGCGTCACGGAATCTCCTTCGCGACGACCTGGTTACGGACTAGTATCGGCCAATCAACGCAGACTTCATCATTTTGCGCGGGACGGACCACATTGTCAGTGCAGTGAGTTGACAAGACGTTTAAAATGGACAAGTATCTGGCTAATCGTGAACTCCCAACGACGGGGGAAGACGGGGGATAAACATCTGCGAGAGAATACTGACCGTAAGGATCAGGACTATGAACGAAAACAAAAGCGGGCATTTGTGCCTTCATGGGTGAAGGAATACTTTTGGCTGGAGTACGATGATCAAACAGCTGAAATGTTCTGTCGAGTGTGTAGGCGATTTCCTCAGCTGGCAGACGCAAACAATCCGTTCTTGCCGGGAATGAATCATTTCCGCAAGGACCTGGTTCGAACACAATTGTTCTCTCCACTACAAGAGGTGTTAAAAAATCTTTCTTTTTATTTATATCACGTTCTCATCCACAGATTCAAGTCAAATCTGAAACTCGGTAGTGAAGCCATCTGTGGTCCATGAAGAATTTCTATATATTGGTGAACTTCAGGTTACACATTATCATTCGGGCTAGTAAAAATATTTTCGGGCAAGTGAATTTGTACTACTGGCTGCCCGAAGGGCAACTAGATTTTTTTATATTTTGCGAGCCCTGTTCCCGTGTGACTAAATTACGGGAATCCATTTGGATTCTGGTTAAATTTGACGAAAAACGAGCCCTGGTGTAGCGTTTGAGCTCCGGTGTGCGTCGAACACTGGTTTATGATGTGGCATTGTATGTGTAGTGTGTAAAGAACCCTGTTGTGTTGAACACTGGCTCACGTTGTGGCGTTGTATGTGTAGTGTGTGGAAAACTCTGGTGTGTGTTGAGCACTGGTTTGTGTTGTGGCGCTGTACGTGCAGTGTGTGGAAAACACTGGTTTGTGCTGCGATGTCGCATGTGTAATGTGGGAGAAACTCTGGTGTGTATTCGGGAGTTCGATGTTCGAATATTATGGTTTGCGCTGTGGCGTAAAACGTTTAGTGTGTTATGGGTGGAGTGTGATGCGTGGTGATGAACTAGCTGTGGTTGAGTATTCTATGTGAGGGAACCGGGTGCTAGACGCCTGGGTTCGATAGTTGCTGTGTGGTTAGAGAATTTCTGTGTATGAGGACTGTGATGTAGATTTATGCGTTACTGGCATTTCTACATGTATGTGACGCCTGTTGATATTTTATAAATGTGTGTTCTTTGGTGGTTTTCTGTGTGTGTTGAGCTGTGTGGTATGTTCATGAACGTCTGTGAGGTGAAGTTTAACATATGGAGTGACATGGGGGAGATATAGTTAGATAATATGTAGTGCGGATAGCCATGTCGGAGACATGGGGTTGAGGTAGACGTGCCTCTTCATCCCATGTCTTCGCCCTGAAGCCTTGGTGAGAGTTGTCTATCCGATATTTTGTAGTACGCATTATGATTTGTGATTTCGGTGGGGCAGGATAGCTACCACTCCGCATTCTCCCAACGTCAGAGTTTGTAACCTCCAAACCGTCGATAAACAAGACTCTGACTTCACCGCTATAGAAATGCCTGGCGCGCAGCCACATTGTGTCTTTTCCGCTGAGCCAGTGAGAGAGCGCGTTATATTTTCCGGTTGACTGTCATCACAGCTGATCACCGCGTGGAGGCGGCCGGTTATATTGTAAACAACATTGGATAGGTGAGCATTCCGATTCACAGCCCTCGCAATTAGCCACGGCAAACGGCAATTGCCGTGGTAAATGCTGGGGTAAAATCACTTCACGTCGGCAGTTTTTTTGCCGTGGGTCGTAAAGTGATGTTGTTGTTGTTGTCAGTAAACAACATACGGTCGATGGTAAAATACGTCTCCTTGAACTGGCTTTTCTTGCTAATAAATTTGGTTTTAATAAACGAGACAGCTACTGGTGCTGTGGTTGTTTGATTGCATAATTTGGAGACATCGGTCGGCAACTTGAAAATGCACTTTTCCAAGAACTGACAGACAGCCGATCATTCACGATCTAGAAAGCACATATCTTCAATTGGATGTCGGTCACTCTCCAGCATGCAGGGCATTTCTCCACTGGCGTTTCTTCGTTGTCGCAATAGCACAGGCGACCGCATATGAGGAGAGTGCTCTAGGGAATGGTGAGGGTTACGATGAAGGGGAATTCACGTACAGTTAGGATTATGTATTATTGTATTATGAATGGCACGGCAACCTGAAATAGTGAACTGAGTAGTAATCTTAAATTAATTAATTACAGCTGGCACTAAATGTCTTATATACTCCATGTTTTCATACATTACCCGGAATATAATTTGCCCACCATTTGGGGTTACCCTACTCCACGTAAGCCCCTACAATTACAATTCTCCTGCACAGCGGTATTTAAAAGTTTTGACAGTGACAATTTGTTTTGCTTTGCCATCGTACGAGAGCATGATGATGCTGACGAAATGGTGAAATTTGAGGTTGTCGTACATAAAGCCTGAACTGGCGGACAATGGTGGAAACTGTGCTTGAAATTTTCTTTACTTTTTGAGGCGTGCAAGATCAGCCAACATGTTACGACCACGTGGCTTTAATTGTCACTATCACCGTATCGGATAAATGGATAGCGGGAACCTGAGGTAATAAAAAACTGGAATGCCTCCGGCCGACTATATGGGCAAGTTCGCGGCACACCAAGAAGCGGCAATAATATTAAGCTGTCGTTGGATGTGCTGAACATTCTGGAGGTGGAATACAAAAACTTTACCAGAAGGAGTTAGGAAAATCAGAGTTTTTATTCATTCTTGTTTGCAAAGAAGCCAAGGCAAAGCTTAAAATATTGTTGGTTTGATTAACCCTACAGGCCCCCACCTATAACTTTAGGTTTTTTTTTTATTTTTACCTTTTTTACCCCTCGGCCAACTTTGGCCCAGGGGTATTGTCGTCATCATGTACGGCTGTCCGTACGTCCGTACGTCCGTCCGTCCGTTACCGCGATATCTACAGAACCGTTTCATGCATGGTAACCAAACTTGTTACATCTATTTATCTTCACGTAAATCAGAAGCCTATCGAAAATGAGTCATCTCGGACAATATTTTGCAGAGTTATGCCCCTTTTTACAAATAAAAATCCATTTATGATTTGTCATTGTGATAATTTCAGAACTGTTCCATATACAACATCCTAGCGGGATACAGTTGTTTCTCTTGACCTGAACTAGATGCCTATCGAAAATGAGTCGTGTCAGAAAGTATTTTGCAGAGTTATGCCCCTTGTCTAATAAAATCCGTTACCGCGATATCTACAGAACCGTTTCATGCATGGCAACCAAACTTGTTACATGTATTTATCTTCACGTAAATCAGAAGCCTATCGAAAATGAGTCATCTCGGACAATATTTTGCAGAGTTATGCCCCTTTTTACAAATAAAAATCCATTTATGATTTGTTATTGTGATGATTTCAGAACCGTTCCATATACAACATCCTAACGTGATACAGTTGTTTCTCTTGACCTGAACTAGATGCCTATCGAAAATGAGTCGTGTCAGAAAGTATTTTTGCAGAGTTATGCCCCTTGTCTAATAAAATCCATTAATTCCTATGTTAAGTTTGCATATAATTTCTATATCATGTTTGTATACTATCACATTTATTTATTGATTGGATGACTGATTTATTGATTTATTCTCTTAGACAATGCAAAGAATGCTTGCAAATCTGTTTTGAAAATGACATACATGTGCCATTTAGTATACATGTACTGTATTTATCTAGCCATGTGTACTGCTGTTTTGGTGAGACATCGATACAGCTCTTTCAATTTATTCCAGAAACAAATTAATTTAAGGGGAGGAAAACTTCTTTTTTTTTTTCAAAGAAAGTACACTTACAATACCAGGGGTAAATATTTCTTCCCACAAGCCAATCAATTGGTAGAGACACCCTTACATTATAATAGCTGGGGTTCAGAGCCGAGGGGTTTCAATAGCGCAGCTTCATGTTTTTAATTCATCTAAGAAATATAGGGTATTCCTGAAACTATCTTATATTGAAGTTATATCTGTTAACCAGGAAAACTCAAATCCACACAAATGGTAATATTTTCTCGCTTTCGCACATCTCATGTCTCTACTCCCATGAAGCAATATTGTCACCAGGTATGTGATCATGAAAAAGTTCAATTGAAAACTAAAATTAAAATAATAAAATTAAAAATTTACCTACCAACGCATGGTTTGTAGCAAGGTTATGTTACCCCAAACAAAAAACTTGAATTTTTGCTCAGTGGTCAGTACATATGACCAGTCTAAGTTCATCTGTATTTTATGAACTTCTGATATGACAAAAATGAATGCATCCAATTGTAGTGGAAAATCTGTGAATTCCAGTAAACATCCTGGGCAAGTCATTTAATTATCGTAGTCAAAACTAGATCTACTGCAAAAATAAAATGCCGTGGTGAAGCCCATTTTTGCCGTGGCCAATTGATTTCTCCTCAGCAATTTTTTTGCTGTGGAGAATTTTCCTAATTGTGAGGGCTGGATTCATGCTGAGAGCTATTGTAAGCATTAATTGATAATGACCCTGGAAAATGAATCAAGCATGTGGTTGACGTGACCAGACAACCAACAAGCGTGTGCGTCTTTCAGAAAATTATATTATAGCCATGTGTATCGAATGATATCTGTGTTTTATGTCGCTGATCTTGAACTCAGTGAGGAAGGATAATACAACACAAATCAATTGAATAATTGATTCAGTTTTTTTTTTCAAATGGCAATTTTTCATCAAACTAACATATTTAAATTTGCTCAAACTTAAAAATGTTTATCAAATAAATTGGCTTTGAATTAAAAAATGACTGACAAATGACAAATGACAAAATCACAATTTTCAGTATTCTATTTAAAATTCTATTATAATTTATTATTATTATTTTATTATTATAATTTACCTGTTTATAAACTTACCATGCATCGAATCACCACATGAGCTACGTCGGTGACAATATCTGCCTTGGTGTTCCCATGTTTAATTGAGCAAATCGCGGTTCTCTTCCTGGTTTAACAGTAATTCGAGGCTTGAGAATACAAATGAATAAAATCTCTCCTGTAGTTTTTCTCTGTCGCAATCACCAGGTCCAAGATATGTGGCAGTAAATCCCAGGGTTCGAAGCACATTTACTTGCTCGTTCATGATCGAATTTAACTGACAGGTCACAAATACCAGTCCAGTTTTTACCCCTCAGCCCAACGTTAGCAATACAACTAAGTTGGATTTATTTAAATTTTGTTGCAAATACAGGTCTTTCTTATGTTTGCTTGGCAGAACTGACAAAGTGAGGAGAGTTGGTTGATAATAGCAGTCTGCAGTATTTTTTTTTGCAGCTAAATCATCAGTTTATAAGGTGTCTGCTTGAATGTAACATTAGCACTGCCATGTTTATTGCTAATGTGACACATGTCTGTCCGCATGCTGATAGCAAAGTACGAACGTAGCGTGCAAGATCTATGGCGCTATGTTTCATAACTTGTGTCTAATTCCGTTAACCCGGGGCTAGGGGCCGTATGAACACATGTACTTCAATATCCTCGTGGTGCTCATATGAACAGTCACAATCAAAGCGTGACTGAGATACATCTTTTTTGGATAACGACTCTAAAACGAATATTATGGATTAAGAATACTGATCAGCGATACGGATTTGATATTTTTGAAACTTCATGATGTCTTGCCGGCATCATTGAAAACTGTTGACCGCTTCTCTCTTGCAGGAAACAAGCCTATATAGATGTTTATGTATACTATGATTGTCTTTTTGAATTTGGTGCTAATACTGTTATATGGAAAATGTAATAGGTCTTCGGATTATGGACGTGATATTCTCTAATGGACGACGGCTGGATTATGAATGACGGACTAGACGCTTGTAACGTTAGCAATGACTGACACATGGTAAAAATATTGCATTGGCGTTATCAATTTGCCTGATAGTTCATGTACATGTAGATAACAGAGCTTAGAAACCATATATCTGATCTTGATCATGGTAAATTCTGGCATTTTGTGGAAATTCCCCGAAATAGGCATGTCCGTCTGTCCGCAAAGTCCGTCCAAATGTAAGGTTAGCAACAGTAATATTTGATTTTTGTTAACCTGTAGGTTGGTTAACAGGCATTCGACAGGCTCAAGAGAAATTTCCTCTTGATTTCTTTCTGAAATCATCTAGTTTGCGGCAAGCATCTTTTCCATAGCAAAAAAAGAAATGTTTCTGACGATGTAGTGTTGCTAACGTTACTGTTTGTCCGTCCATAGCATCACGTTAGCAACCACGTTAAATCAAACTTTTACTCAGAAAAACTATGCGCCATCTGCATGAAATGCTTTGAATAGTTTCAAAAAGCATTGTGGAAGCCAAGAATTAATTTTCAGTTGTGTGTGGTCAAAACGTCACTTATACAGAAAACCTTTGGCAAACCTTGTGTCCGTCCTACACCCATTATTTGCATTTGCTGGGTACTTTTTGCATTGAAAATTAGCTTTCCCACTATTTCGGATGATCATGAACTGCTGGAGTGTTCATTCAATTATACTACATTGCATTAAGAGAAAAATTTTGCTCCTACTTAGAGTCAGAGCAGCAGAACACTGCCCTCCTGCAGTGATCTGCAGAGAAACTATCAGATGGAAGGGGGGGCAACAAAATCTATTCAAGATTTTCTCACAACCGACCAATTATCTCAAAACTTTCCCAAAATCAGACTTAAACCATCATTGTCAAGATAACACATGCAAAACATAGAATAGTCAGTGTTTATTTTTCAGTGTTCAGGGCCACGTTTTGGCCCCCATTAATCTCACTTGGGACTGAACTATGCAGCCGTAATCCCACACGGGACTGTTTTATCCAGCAGTAATCTTACACAGGACTGGCCTATCTAGCAGTAATCTCACACGGGACTGACCTATCCAAAAGTAATCTCACACTGGACTGCAATATGCAGCAGTAATCCCACACAGCACTGACCTATCCTGCCATAATCCTACATGAGACGACCTATCACGCTGAAATCAGGGTTAGCCTATCCAGCAGTAATCCCACACGGGACTGGCCTCCCCAGCAATAATCTCACATGGAATTGCCGTCTGCAGCAGTAATGCCACACTTGACTGCCTATGCAGCAGTAATCCCACACGGGACTGATCTATCGAGCAGTAATCCCATACGATACTCACCTATCCAGCGGTAATCCCAGACAGGACTGGCCTATCCAGCAATAATCCCACTTGGGACTGGACTATCCAGCAGTAATCTCACATGGGACTGGTCTATCCAGCAGAATAACACACGGGACTGGCCCATCGAACAGTAATCCTACACAGGACTGGCCTATTCAGGAGTAATCTCGCATGGGACTGACCTAACCAGCAGTAATCTCACGCTGGACTGCCCTATGCAGCAGCAATCCCATGGCACTGACCTATCCATCCTACACGAGGTTGACCTATCTGGCAATAATCCCACATTGGACTGTTGTTGTCTGTACCAGATAATCTATTCCTGACATTATTGCCTATGCCACATCTATTCCAGACGTTATTGTTTGCTCTACATGTATGCCTTTAATGCTGCTGCAGCTTCTGCGGATGATCCTGTAAGGTGAGATGTTGGGGTTGGTATTTTATGCTTTGAATAAACACCAAAATAAACATACCCATGGCAGCTCCCCCAGCCCTGGGTATGATTTAACAAAGGGGATAAAAAAAAAGGAAAAAAAGAAAGAAATGAAAACAAATTGAGAGTGAACGATAATGGTAAAACTTAATGTTCCCACACGGGACTGGCCATCTTTAATTTATGCGAAATCGTTAATGATCTCTATCTCTGTTAATTTTCAAATGCTCGATGTAAAATTTGGTATACATCATCGATGCATCAACAGACTTATGTAATGAATACCGGTTTCTCTGATTGGAAGGAAATGTTCGAGGCCATTTCTAATGGCAAAATTTTTCATAATCTGTATATTTGTCACTTGACTGCTTGGTATTCCTGAAGTCTTGCTTCAAATTGAATACATTAGGAATGGCTGGCGCCCAGAGCTGAGGGGTTTTCAGATGCGCAGCTTCGTATTTAAACAGGATGCTGTTCTCGTCGATATACAACGCCTATGTTGATTGGCTTGCCGAAGTCATGCTGAGCTTTTCGGAAATCATCGGGCCCCATTTGGTAATCTCAACAAGTTCGCTTCATTTAGTAACGGAGGCCGTTGATTGGGCGAGAGCCCTGCGCAGAAAAGCTGAGCGCCGCAATTTGCCCCACTCTGACATCAGAGGGTATATATGACAATAGGGGATATACAATCTGATGCCATGAGTTGATTGGGCGAGAGCCCTGCGCAGAAAAGCTGAGCGCCGCAATTTGCCCCACTCTGACATCAGAGGGTATATATGACAATAGGGGATATACAATCTGATGCCATGAGAATTCCACTCGGGGACTGACTAAATGCGTCATTATTTGATTATAGTCTCAACCCTCATCTAGTTATGAGCTCAATGATTTGTTTTTGTGTGAGCTTGAAATCTGTGGGAGTTACAGTTGATGGTTATGTTCTTCATTCTCAGTTTTTCTGTGGGATATTCCCTTGTGAGGTAGCCGTTTGCGGGGGCGGGTGTGTGCTGGGTCATCATGTCTGAGTGCACGCAGACTGCTGGCTCCTCGTACAGTCGTCCTTGTGGGTTCCCTCTCTACTAGAAAGTGTTGGCCGCTGGTGAAGACGAGCCTTGAAATTATTAGGGGAGAGAGAATGGGGAGCCCAATTTATAGTCTGGACAGCCAGCAGTTTAGAGGCTTGTTCCAGTGGTGGATTGTATGACAGACTGGTGCTTATTGTGGCCATGTGGCTGGCCTGCCAATTTATAATCTGGATACCAGTCGTGGATTGGATGTTGTTCTCGTATTTATTACGGCCATGTAGCTGGTAGGCTGGCATACAGATTATATTTTTATAATCGTATATTTTTAAGAATTAAAGTGAGCAGTCCCATGCGGCTCATTGTATTTATTGGGGCCGTAAAGCTGTTAGGCTGGCTTAAGGATTATATTTTGAGAAATAAAGTGATCAGTCCCATGAGGATGACCATTTGAGTGAGATTTTTAGTGGGTTTGTGTGTAATTATGGACAGTCTGTTAATGAGACTGGAATAATGGGGGGTTATCATTTTATTGAAGTTGGGTGCTTTTAGAGTTACGCATTTTGACATGTGATATAACATGGAGAATTCACGTCTTTGTCTCGTATTTTAGTAATTGTTGTCAGGGCTGGAAAGGCGGTTGCCTGGGATAGGGAAGCTAGGGTTCTATCAGGGCGAAGTAAGATCTTTGCCAAAAAGAAAACGGGGAGGGGTGTTGCAGAGATAGCTTTACGATCCAAACTGCTAGCCCTGTTACCTCAAAATAAATTGTACATGCCAGGAGATTGGCTCATCTGGGTTACTTCCGAATATAACTACTCCAAACCGGTTTAGGCCCGAAGCTACATGTACATGTAGGAATCTTCGTGCATGCTCTGATATCGTCAGATAAGAGTTGGGACTGATTGAGCAAGGACGTTTATTCGGGTTGTGGAGGGACAATTTTAACGGGGGATATTTTAGCTTTCTGTCGTACTAGGCATTGCTAGCCGGGCACATATCTCTACGACACTAGTGATGACAAATCTTGTTACCAATTTTTACAAGTACATGTTTGGATCAATATAGGCAGGGTTAAGGATGATTCATATTTGAAATTTGGGCAGTTCAGTCTTTGTCAAATTAACATACCACCATCTGATATTACTAAAGTTGGTGAAATTAGATGTTGAAAGTGACGTTAAACCCTATTCACTCACTCACTCTCTGGTGAAATTCTTGAAAAAGATTGCACAAGTCACTGCTGAAATAAAAGTGTAATGCCCCTTGCAATTACAATTAGAATAATGTGGACCACAGTAATCAATATAGTGTGGTTGGAAGCTATGCATATAAGGTTAAGCTATCCGAATAAGAATAAGGCTCAGGCATGGTTCATGGTAAACGTTCTTCTCCAGAAAAGTCTACATATATTCCCTCCGAATAGTTTGGTTTGTCGGGAGATGGAATTATCAGGTAGATACTTCATGTAGGAAGCTATTATCTGGATCTTTGTGTTGCTGAAAAGGCACAAGTCTAGACACATTGGTGTCCCCAGACTTGGCTATTGTATGCATTGTCTCATGAATCTTACATGGTGTATGAACCAAATATCAAAGATTGTAAATATCTGTGAACCAAAACGCAAGTTTAAATCAAGAAAGCAGAATTGTTGTCAATGGATTGTTATAGGAGATCTTGGAGAATAACAATAAACAGGTTACACACATTTTTATCTCGCCTTTCGAAGTAAAGGGGAGATATTGTGAGGGGGGGAGAGGATGTCGTCGTCGGTGTCGGTTTCGGTGTCCCCTGCCTGGAAATGAATGGGTTTTTGGTTTAGCAAGTTATAAAAAAATCTAGAAAAATTAGGAAACATATAAAAAAAAATAAAAAAAAATATGGGGGGTGGGTATGCCACCTGGGGGTACTACCCCTTGGGTACGCTAATGTTAAAATCCCTATGAATGAGTTTTGTGTTTAGCTGAAGTGCACACATCTGTACTTGGAAAGTGTCTTGCAGTTGTCAGCTGTCATTGGATGATTATGAAACTTGGTACACATGTTTCTTATGATTAGAGGATGTACCTACAGGTGCTATTTTTGACAAGAAATATTGATTTTTCTCGAAATTATGACAAATGAATTCCATGCCGAATGGAAGAATCTCTGGAGTGCACCCTAATCCCACATGGGATTGCTGTATGCAGCAGCAATCTCATACTGGACTGCCCATGCAGCAGTAATCTCACACGGGACTGACCTATGCAGCAGTAATTTCCTACGAGACTCGCCTATCCTGCAGTAATCCCAAACAGGACTGGCCTATCCGATAGATTTCATTATAAAGGGGGCCAAAGACACTATTTTTTTCTCAAGCCCTAAATTTAGTGAAACACTTGCAGAATTGATCTGAGTTTCATTCTAAATGAAAGTATATGGACTGTAGACATAGAATACATAAAGTGTTTGCAATATACAAACAACTTTTCAAAATAATTTGATAAGAAAATAACAAATTGCTGTGTTGTAGGACAGACAAAAGTCCCACTTTTCTTGGAGACCAAATTGCAATGCCATAGAATATATCATATCTGTATTATTTTCAGCAGCGGGTGGTTGGGTGGGTTCAGGTTCCTGTTGCTTCAATGCATTTTGCTGAGAAGCAACAGGAACTTGACAATGTGATGTCTGGCACTGTAATATCACTTGTCTTTATTGCACCATGTAAGCGTCTTGTCTGTGTCTTGTGCGCTGTCCTTAGTGTTTTATAGGGTGGATGGAGGGTGTCTGGTTCCATGCTGCTTCAAAGATATCTTTGAGGTAGAAGGAACACAACTGGGCTGGGTGGTGCTTAGTTGGTTCGTCGTGATATAGCTGAGATATTGTTGAAAGCGACGTTAAATTCTATTCACTCACTCACTCACTTATTTTCAGCATTGAAATGTCCCAAAATATTGATATGGGGTGGAATTGTGATTTAAAGTTGAACTGCAATCATTGTAGTGTACAACAAAGCCAAATGATGAAAATACAATATCTTGATCAATTTCCAAGGCTGTCCGTCCACATCTGAAATGTTAGCACCTCTATGGAATTTTGTCTTCTGTATCATACAATACTATCATCTCATACTTTTAATGAATTTGGTATGGAAAACGCTTGTGTGTGGCTGATTCGGTACATAAAATCAACCAAATTATTTAAAAATAAATAAAATATAAGGTTTTCAAAAACTGCTAACGTGACTGCTAATAGAATGTCCGTCCACTATTAAAGTCACGTTAGCAACAACATTATTCAAGCTATACTATTCTATCACAGTTAGTCAACATTTCATTGTAAGTCTGTATTTCCTACAAGCACTTTCACTAACAATGTAATTGATGAGTCCTGTTAAGTGCAATTGAATGTGAAAATTCAATTTGTTTTGTCTGCCCACTTATGTAATGTTAGCAACAGAGTAACGTTAGCAATACAACTAAGTTGGATTTATGTAAATTTTGTTGCAAATACAGGTCTTTCTTATGTTTGCTTGGCAGAACTGACAAAGTGAGGAGAGTTGGTTGATAATAGCAGTCTGCAGTATTTTTTTTTTGCAGCTAAATCATCAGTTTATAAGGTGTCTGCTTGAATGTAACATTAGCACTGCCATGTTTATTGCTAATGTGACACATGTCTGTCCGCATGCTGATAGCAAAGTACGAACGTAGCGTGCAAGATCTATGGCGCTATGTTTCATAACTTGTGTCTAATTCCGCTTAACCCGGGGCTAGGGGCCGTATGAACACATGTACTTCAATATCCTCGTGGTGCTCATATGAACAGTCACAATCAAAGCGTGACTGAGATACATCTTTTTTGGATAACGACTCTAAAACGAATATTATGGATTAAGAATACTGATCAGCGATACGGATTTGATATTTTTGAAACTTCATGATGTCTTGCCGGCATCATTGAAAACTGTTGACCGCTTCTCTCTTGCAGGAAAGAAGCCTATATAGATGTTTATGTATACTATGATTGTCTTTTTGAATTTGGTGCTAATACTGTTATATGGAAAATGTAATAGGTCTTCGGATTATGGACGCGGATATTCTCTAATGGACGACGGCTGGATTATGAATGACGGACTAGACGCTTGTAACGTTAGCAATGACTGACACATGGTAAAAATATTGCATTGGCGTTATCCATTTGCCTGATAGTTCATGTACATGTAGATAACAGAGCTTAGAAACCATATATCTGATCTTCATCATGGTAAATTCTGGCATTTTGTGGAAATTCCCCGAAATAGGCATGTCCGTCTGTCCGCAAAGTCCGTCCAAATGTAAGGTTAGCAACAGTAATATTTGATTTTTGTTAACCTGTAGGTTGGTTAACAGGCATTCGACAGGCTCAAGAGAAATTTCCTCTTGATTTCTTTCTGAAATCAAATAGTTTGCGGCAAGCATCTTTTCCATAGCAAAAAAAGAAATGTTTCTGACGATGTAATGTTGCTAACGTTACTGTTTGTCCGTCCATAGCATCACGTTAGCAACCACGTTAAATCAAACTTTTACTCAGAAAAACTATGCGCCATCTGCATGAAATGCTTTGAATAGTTTCAAAAAGCATTGTGGAAGCCAAGAATTAATTTTCAGTTGTGTGTGGTCAAAACGTCACTTACACAGAAAATCTTTGGCAAACCTTGTGTCCGTCCTACACCCATTATTTGCATTTGCTGGGTACTTTTTGCATTGAAAATTAGCTTTCCCACTATTTCGGATGATCATGAACTGCTGGAGTGTTCATTCAATTATACTACATTGCATTAAGAGAAAAATTTTGCTCCTACTTAGAGTCAGAGCAGCAGAACACTGCCCTCCTGCAGTGATCTGCAGAGAAACTATCAGATGGAAGGGGGGGCAACAAAATCTATTCAAGATTTTCTCACAACCGACCAATTATCTCAAAACTTTCCCAAAATCAGACTTAAACCATCATTGTCAAGATAACACATGCAAAACATAGAATAGTCAGTGTTTATTTTTCAGTGTTCAGGGCCACGTTTTGGCCCCCATTAATCTCACTTGGGACTGGACTATGCAGCCGTAATCCCACACGGGACTGTTTTATCCAGCAGTAATCTTACACAGGACTGGCCTATCTAGCAGTAATCTCACACGGGACTGACCTATCCAAAAGTAATCTCACACTGGACTGCAATATGCAGCAGTAATCCCACACAGCACTGACCTATCCTGCCATAATCCTACATGAGACGACCTATCACGCTGAAATCAGGGTTAGCCTATCCAGCAGTAATCCCACACGGGACTGGCCTTCCCAGCAATAATCTCACATGGGATTGCCGTCTGCAGCAGTAATGCCACACTTGACTGCCTATGCAGCAGTAATCCCACACGGGACTGATCTATCGAGCAGTAATCCCATATGATACTCACCTATCCAGCGGTAATCCCAGACAGGACTGGCCTATCCAGCAATAATCCCACTTGGGACTGGACTATCCAGCAGTAATCTCACATGGGACTGGTCTATCCAGCAGAATAACACACGGGACTGGCCCATCGAACAGTAATCCTACACAGGACTGGCCTATTCAGGAGTAATCTCGCATGGGACTGACCTAACCAGCAGTAATCTCACGCTGGACTGCCCTATGCAGCAGCAATCCCATGGCACTGACCTATCCATCCTACACGAGGTTGACCTATCTGGCAATAATCCCACATTGGACTGTTGTTGTCTGTACCAGATAATCTATTCCTGACATTATTGCCTATGCCACATCTATTCCAGACGTTATTGTTTGCTCTACATGTATGCCTTTAATGCTGCTGCAGCTTCGGTGGATGATCCTGTAAGGTGAGATGTTGGGGTTGGTATTTTATGCTTTGAATAAACACCAAAATAAACATACCCATGGCAGCTCCCCCAGCCCTGGGTATGATTTAACAAAGGGGATAAAAAAAAAGGAAAAAAAGAAAGAAATGAAAACAAATTGAGAGTGAACGATAATGGTAAAACTTAATGGTCCCACACGGGACTGGCCATCTTTAATTTATGCGAAATCGTTAATGATCTCTATCTCTGTTAATTTTCAAATGCTCGATGTAAAATTTGGTATACATCAGCGATGAATCAACAGACTTATGTAATGAATACCGGTTTCTCTGATTGGAAGGAAACGTTCGAGGCCATTTCTAATGGCAAAATTTTTCATAATCTGTATATTTGTCACTTGACTGCTTGGTATTCCTGAAGTCTTGCTTCAAATTGAATACATTAGGAATGGCTGGTGCCCAGAGCCGAGGGGTTTTCAGATGCGCAGCTTCGTATTTAAACAGGATGCTGTTCTCGTCGATATACAACGACTATGTTGATTGGCTTGCCGAAGTCATGCTGAGCTTTTCGGAAATCATCGGGCCCCATTTGGTAATCTCAACAAGTTCGCTTCATTTAGTAACGGAGGCCGTTGCTTGGGCGAGAGCCCTGCGTAGAAAAGCTGAGCGCCGCAATTTGCCCCACTCTGACATCAGAGGGTATATATGACAATAGGGGATATACAATCTGATGCCATGAAAATTCCACTCGGGGACTGACTAAATGCATCATTATTTGATTATAGTCTCAACCCTCATCTAGTTATGAGCTCAATAATTTGTTTTTGTGTGAGCTAGAAATCTGTGGGAGTTACAGTTGATGGTTATGTTCTTCATTCTCAGTTTTTCTGTGGGATATTCCCTTGTGAGGTAGCCGTTTGCGGGGGCGGGTGTGTGCTGGGTCATCATGTCTGAGTGCACGCAGACTGCTGGCTCCTCGTACAGTCGTCCTTGTGGGTTCCCTCTCTACTAGAAAGTGTTGGCCGCTGGTGAAGACGAGCCTTGAAATTATTAGGGGAGAGAGAATGGGGAGCCCAATTTATAGTCTGGACAGCCAGCAGTTTAGAGGCTTGTTCCAGTGGTGGATTGTATGACAGACTGGTGCTTATTGTGGCCATGTGGCTGGCCTGCCAATTTATAATCTGGATACCAGTCGTGGATTGGATGATGTTCTCGTATTTATTACGGCCATGTAGCTGGTAGGCTGGCATACAGATTATATTTTTATAATCGTATATTTTTAAGAATTAAAGTGAGCAGTCCCATGCGGCTCATTGTATTTATTGGGGCCGTAAAGCTGTTAGGCTGGCTTAAGGATTATATTTTGAGAAATAAAGTGATCAGTCCCATGAGGATGACCATTTGAGTGAGATTTTGAGTGGGTTTGTGTGTAATTATGGACAGTCTGTTAATGTGACTGGAATAATGGGGGGTTATCATTTTATTGAAGTTGGGTGCTTTTAGAGTTACGCATTTTGACATGTGATATAACATGGAGAATTCACGTCTTTGTCTCGTATTTTAGTAATTGTTGTCAGGGCTGGAAAGGCGGTTGCCTGGGATAGGGAAGCTAGGGTTCTATCAGGGCGAAGTAAGATCTTTGCCAAAAAGAAAACGGGGAGGGGTGTTGCAGAGATAGCTTTACGATCCAAACTGCTAGCCCTGTTACCTCAAAATAAATTGTACATGCCAGGAGATTGGCTCATCTGGGTTACTTCCGAATATAACTACTCCAAACCGGTTTAGGCCCGAAGCTACATGTAGGAATCTTCGTGCATGCTCTGATATCGTCAGATAAGAGTTGGGACTGATTGAGCAAGGACGTTTATTCGGGTTGTGGAGGGACAATTTTAACGGGGGATATTTTAGCTTTCTGTCGTACTAGGCATTGCTAGCCGGGCACATATCTCTACGACACTAGTGATGACAAATCTTGTTACCAATTTTTACAAGTACATGTTTGGATCAATATAGGCAGGGTTAAGGATGATTCATATTTGAAATTTGGGCAGTTCAGTCTTTGTCAAATTAACATACCACCATCTGATATTACTAAAGTTGGTGAAATTAGATGTTGAAAGTGACGTTAAACCCTATTCACTCACTCACTCTCTGGTGAAATTCTTGAAAAAGATTGCACAAGTCACTGCTGAAATAAAAGTGTAATGCCCCTTGCAATTACAATTAGAATAATGTGGACCACAGTAATCAATATAGTGTGGTTGGAAGCTATGCAAATAAGGTTAAGCTATCCGAATAAGAATAAGGCTCAGGCATGGTTCATGGTAAACGTTCTTCTCCAGAAAAGTCTACATATATTCCCTCCGAATAGTTTGGTTTGTCGGGAGATGGAATTATCAGGTAGATACTTCATGTAGGAAGCTATTATCTGGATCTTTGTGTTGCTGAAAAGGCACAAGTCTAGACACATTGGTGTCCCCAGACTTGGCTATTGTATGCATTGTCTCATGATTCTTACATGGTGTATGAACCAAATATCAAAGATTGTAAATATCTGTGAACCAAAACGCAAGTTTAAATCAAGAAAGCAGAATTGTTGTCAATGGATTGTTATAGGAGATCTTGGAGAATAACAATAAACAGGTTACACACATTTTTATCTCGCCTTTCGAAGTAAAGGGGAGATATTGTGAGGGGGGGAGAGGATGTCGTCGTCGGTGTCGGTTTCGGTGTCCCCTGCCTGGAAATGAATGGGTTTTTGGTTTAGCAAGTTATAAAAAAATCTAGAAAAATTAGGAAACATATAAAAAAAAATATAAAAAAATATGGGGGGTGGGTATGCCACCTGGGGGTACTACCCCTTGGGTACGCTAATGTTAAAATCCCTATGAATGAGTTTTGTGTTTAGCTGAAGTGCACATGTACATCTGTACTTGGAAAGTGTCTTGCAGTTGTCAGCTGTCATTGGATGATTATGAAACTTGGTACACATGTTTCTTATGATTAGAGGATGTACCTACAGGTGCTATTTTTGACAAGAAATATTGATTTTTCTCCAAATTATGACAAATGAATTCCATGCCGAATGGAAGAATCTCTGGAGTGCACCCTAATCCCACATGGGATTGCTGTATGCAGCAGCAATCTCATACTGGACTGCCCATGCAGCAGTAATCTCACACGGGACTGACCTATGCAGCAGTAATTTCCTACGAGACTCGCCTATCCTGCAGTAATCCCAAACAGGACTGGCCTATCCGATAGATTTCATTATAAAGGGGGCCAAAGACACTATTTTTTTCTCAAGCCCTAAATTTAGTGAAACACTTGCAGAATTGATCTGAGTTTCATTCTAAATGAAAGTATATGGACTGTAGACATAGAATACATAAAGTGTTTGCAATATACAAACAACTTTTCAAAATAATTTGATAAGAAAATAACAAATTGCTGTGTTGTAGGACAGACAAAAGTCCCACTTTTCTTGGAGACCAAATTGCAATGCCATAGAATATATCATATCTGTATTATTTTCAGCAGCGGGTGGTTGGGTGGGTTCAGGTTCCTGTTGCTTCAATGCATTTTGCTGAGAAGCAACAGGAACTTGACAATGTGATGTCTGGCACTGTAATATCACTTGTCTTTATTGCACCATGTAAGCGTCTTGTCTGTGTCTTGTGCGCTGTCCTTAGTGTTTTATAGGGTGGATGGAGGGTGTCTGGTTCCATGCTGCTTCAAAGATATCTTTGAGGTAGAAGGAACACAACTGGGCTGGGTGGTGCTTAGTTGGTTCGTCGTGATATAGCTGAGATATTGTTGAAAGCGACGTTAAATTCTATTCACTCACTCACTTATTTTCAGCATTGAAATGTCCCAAAATATTGATATGGGGTGGAATTGTGATTTAAAGTTGAACTGCAATCATTGTAGTGTACAACAAAGCCAAATGATGAAAATACAATATCTTGATCAATCTCCAAGGCTGTCCGTCCACATCTGAAATGTTAGCACCTCTATGGAATTTTGTCTTCTGTATCATACAATACTATCATCTCATACTTTTAATGAATTTGGTATGGAAAACGCTTGTGTGTGGCTGATTCGGTACATAAAATCAACCAAATTATTTAAAAATAAATAAAATATAAGGTTTTCCAAAACTGCTAACGTGACTGCTAATAGAATGTCCGTCCACTATTAAAGTCACGTTAGCAACAACATTATTCAAGCTATACTATTCTATCACAGTTAGTCAACATTTCATTGTAAGTCTGTATTTCCTACAAGCACTTTCACTAACAATGTAATTGATGAGTCCTGTTAAGTGCAATTGAATGTGAAAATTCAATTTGTTTTGTCTGTCCACTTATGTAATGTTAGCAACAGAGTAACGTTAGCAATACAACTAAGTTGGATTTATGTAAATTTTGTTGCAAATACAGGTCTTTCTTATGTTTGCTTGGCAGAACTGACAAAGTGAGGAGAGTTGGTTGATAATAGCAGTCTGCAGTATTTTTTTTTGCAGCTAAATCATCAGTTTATAAGGTGTCTGCTTGAATGTAACATTAGCACTGCCATGTTTATTGCTAATGTGACACATGTCTGTCCGCATGCTGATAGCAAAGTACGAACGTAGCGTGCGAGATCTATGGCACTGTTTCATAACTTGTGTCTAATTCCGCTTAACCCGGGGCTAGGGGCCGTATGAACACATGTACTTCAATATCCTCGTGGTGCTCATATGAACAGTCACAATCAAAGCGTGACTGAGATACATCTTTTTTGGATAACGACTCTAAAACGAATATTATGGATTAAGAATACTGATCAGCGATACGGATTTGATATTTTTGAAACTTCATGATGTCTTGCCGGCATCATTAAAAACTGTTGACTGCTTCTCTCTTGCAGGAAACAAGCCTATATAGATGTTTATGTATACTATGATTGTCTTTTTGAATTTGGTGCTAATACTGTTATATGGAAAATGTAATAGGTCTTCGGATTATGGACGCGGATATTCTCTAATGGACGACGGCTGGATTATGAATGACGGACTAGACGCTTGTAACGTTAGCAATGACTGACACATGGTAAAAATATTGCATTGGCGTTATCAATTTGCCTGATAGTTCATGTACATGTAGATAACAGAGCTTAGAAACCATATATCTGATCTTCATCATGGTAAATTCTGGCATTTTGTGGAAATTCCCCGAAATAGGCATGTCCGTCTGTCCGCAAAGTCCGTCCAAATGTAAGGTTAGCAACAGTAATATTTGATTTTTGTTAACCTGTAGGTTGGTTAACAGGCATTCGACAGGCTCAAGAGAAATTTCCTCTTGATTTCTTTCTGAAATCATCTAGTTTGCGGCAAGCATCTTTTCCATAGCAAAAAAAGAAATGTTTCTGACGATGTAATGTTGCTAACGTTACTGTTTGTCCGTCCATAGCATCACGTTAGCAACCACGTTAAATCAAACTTTTACTCAGAAAAACTATGCGCCATCTGCATGAAATGCTTTGAATAGTTTCAAAAAGCATTGTGGAAGCCAAGAATTAATTTTCAGTTGTGTGTGGTCAAAACGTCACTTACACAGAAAACCTTTGGCAAACCTTGTGTCCGTCCTACACCCATTATTTGCATTTGCTGGGTACTTTTTGCATTGAAAATTAGCTTTCCCACTATTTCGGATGATCATGAACTGCTGGAGTGTTCATTCAATTATACTACATTGCATTAAGAGAAAAATTTTGCTCCTACTTAGTCAGAGCAGCAGAACACTGCCCTCCTGCAGTGATCTGCAGAGAAACTATCAGATGGAAGGGGGGGCAACAAAATCTATTCAAGATTTTCTCACAACCGACCAATTATCTCAAAACTTTCCCAAAATCAGACTTAAACCATCATTGTCAAGATAACACATGCAAAACATAGAATAGTCAGTGTTTATTTTTCAGTGTTCAGGGCCACGTTTTGGCCCCCATTAATCTCACTTGGGACTGGACTATGCAGCCGTAATCCCACACGGGACTGTTTTATCCAGCAGTAATCTTACACAGGACTGGCCTATCTAGCAGTAATCTCACACGGGACTGACCTATCCAAAAGTAATCTCACACTGGACTGCAATATGCAGCAGTAATCCCACACAGCACTGACCTATCCTGCCATAATCCTACATGAGACGACCTATCACGCTGAAATCAGGGTTAGCCTATCCAGCAGTAATCCCACACGGGACTGGCCTCCCCAGCAATAATCTCACATGGGATTGCCGTCTGCAGCAGTAATGCCACACTTGACTGCCTATGCAGCAGTAATCCCACACGGGACTGATCTATCGAGCAGTAATCCCATACGATACTCACCTATCCAGCGGTAATCCCAGACAGGACTGGCCTATCCAGCAATAATCCCACTTGGGACTGGACTATCCAGCAGTAATCTCACATGGGACTGGTCTATCCAGCAGAATAACACACGGGACTGGCCCATCGAACAGTAATCCTACACAGGACTGGCCTATTCAGGAGTAATCTCGCATGGGACTGACCTAACCAGCAGTAATCTCACGCTGGACTGCCCTATGCAGCAGCAATCCCATGGCACTGACCTATCCATCCTACACGAGGTTGACCTATCTGGCAATAATCCCACATTGGACTGTTGTTGTCTGTACCAGATAATCTATTCCTGACATTATTGCCTATGCCACATCTATTCCAGACGTTATTGTTTGCTCTACATGTATGCCTTTAATGCTGCTGCAGCTTCGGCGGATGATCCTGTAAGGTGAGATGTTGGGGTTGGTATTTTATGCTTTGAATAAACACCAAAATAAACATACCCATGGCAGCTCCCCCAGCCCTGGGTATGATTTAACAAAGGGGATAAAAAAAAAGGAAAAAAAGAAAGAAATGAAAACAAATTGAGAGTGAACGATAATGGTAAAATTTAATGTTCCCACACGGTACTGGCCATCTTTAATTTATGCGAAATCGTTAATGATCTCTATCTCTGTTAATTTTCAAATGCTCGATGTAAAATTTGGTATACATCATCGATGCATCAACAGACTTATGTAATGAATACCGGTTTCTCTGATTGGAAGGAAATGTTCGAGGCCATTTCTAATGGCAAAATTTTTCATAATCTGTATATTTGTCACTTGACTGCTTGGTATTCCTGAAGTCTTGCTTCAAATTGAATACATTAGGAATGGCTGGCGCCCAGAGCTGAGGGGTTTTCAGATGCGCAGCTTCGTATTTAAACAGGATGCTGTTCTCGTCGATATACAACGCCTATGTTGATTGGCTTGCCGAAGTCATGCTGAGCTTTTCGGAAATCATCGGGCCCCATTTGGTAATCTCAACAAGTTCGCTTCATTTAGTAACGGAGGCCGTTGATTGGGCGAGAGCCCTGCGCAGAAAAGCTGAGCGCCGCAATTTGCCCCACTCTGACATCAGAGGGTATATATGACAATAGGGGATATACAATCTGATGCCATGAGTTGATTGGGCGAGAGCCCTGCGCAGAAAAGCTGAGCGCCGCAATTTGCCCCACTCTGACATCAGAAGGTATATATGACAATAGGGGATATACAATCTGATGCCATGAGAATTCCACTCGGGGACTGACTAAATGCGTCATTATTTGATTATAGTCTCAACCCTCATCTAGTTATGAGCTCAATGATTTGTTTTTGTGTGAGCTTGAAATCTGTGGGAGTTACAGTTGATGGTTATGTTCTTCATTCTCAGTTTTTCTGTGGGATATTCCCTTATGAGGTAGCCGTTTGCGGGGGCGGGTGTGTGCTGGGTCATCATGTCTGAGTGCACGCAGACTGCTGGCTCCTCGTACAGTCGTCCTTGTGGGTTCCCTCTCTACTAGAAAGGGTTGGCCGCTGGTGAAGACGAGCCTTGAAATTATTAGGGGAGAGAGAATGGGGAGCCCAATTTATAGTCAGGACAGCCAGCAGTTTAGAGGCTTGTTCCAGTGGTGGATTGTATGACAGACTGGTGCTTATTGTGGCCATGTGGCTGGCCTGCCAATTTATAATCTGGATACCAGTCGTGAATTGGATGATGTTCTCGTATTTATTACGGCCATGTAGCTGGTAGGCTGGCATACAGATTATATTTTTATAATCGTATATTTTTAAGAATTAAAGTGAGCAGTCCCATGCGGCTCATTGTATTTATTGGGGCCGTAAAGCTGTTAGGCTGGCTTAAGGATTATATTTTGAGAAATAAAGTGATCAGTCCCATGAGGATGACCATTTGAGTGAGATTTTGAGTGGGTTTGTGTGTAATTATGGACAGTCTGTTAATGAGACTGGAATAATGGGGGGTTATCATTTTATTGAAGTTGGGTGCTTTTAGAGTTACGCATTTTGACATGTGATATAACATGGAGAATTCACGTCTTTGTCTCGTATTTTAGTAATTGTTGTCAGGGCTGGAAAGGCGGTTGCCTGGGATAGGGAAGCTAGGGTTCTATCAGGGCGAAGTAAGATCTTTGCCAAAAAGAAAACGGGGAGGGGTGTTGCAGAGATAGCTTTACGATCCAAACTGCTAGCCCTGTTACCTCAAAATAAATTGTACATGCCAGGAGATTGGCTCATCTGGGTTACTTCCGAATATAACTACTCCAAACCGGTTTAGGCCCGAAGCTACATGTACAGTTCAGGCCAGCTGAAAGGTTAATTTTGGCGCACCAACGGCGCGCAAACGAAGCGTGCCAACACAAAGGTATAGTGCGCCAATGCCCATGATTATCGCCTGGCCATTGTTCTAACTCTGTTGAATGTAGTCCGTCGACATGATTGAACACAGGCCGCGCACTATCAGCACGGTCAGACAATGGCTGGAAGCGAGCTGCGGGAAGAGCCCGCTAGCGAGGTCTTTGTTAGCGAGCTCAAGAAAATCAGTTGGGAATCCACGTGGCGTTAATCGGCACGAATGTCTGCATGTAATTCATACCTATTAAATAACATCAGGTGTATGAATTTGTGTTACTGGCGAACACGTCGACCTCGATCAAGCGTATTTGCATTCCATCTAAAAATTTGTGAAAGGAAATAGATTCAATATTTTTTTTAATCATAAACACCGCTTGCAAAATGGATTGTAATTTTTGCTTCGTCGGACACCTGCTTTCAAAGTTGACCCAGACTTGCGCGGAATAGCGTTTCTGGTATTAAAGTGTGGGTATTTGTTTATTGGAAGCTTCATCTTACGGCCGCTCCTCATACAGATATGCAAGTTCAAGTCATTCGTTTTTATATATTCAAAAATTCTTGCAAATTGTGTTAATTTTGACCATTCAAGAGTAAATGTCCGGGATTTTACTACCGGATTATGCAGTGTATAAATATTTAATCAGTGGGACAAGAACCGATGAAACGAATTATGCAATACCCGTACCTTTTTTACTAGAAATCGGTTGATTAATTTGATTGAAGTCTGGTAATCCCTTTCTGCGGATTTGTCACCAATAAAACAGAACTCACTCCTCTGTGAAATAGATCAACCCTCTTGAAATCTGGCGTCTACACACAACTCCGCTATACAGACGAACTTTGGTACAAGTGTTGGATGCTGTCTGAACATGCTAAATATAGCCCCGCGCGACCAGTTTATCCCCACGTCGCTTTTCGCGGGAAAATGAGAACACGTGTTTGAAATCTTGCAACATATTACTGCGCAGAAGTTATATTTTACTGAACCGACAGTATGATTCGGCAGGAAGGACACCGACTGATGGGAAAATCTTTCACTTTAAGTTATAATCCATATTACTATGAAAACAGTACAGTCGACGGTAGTTCAATACGATTTCACTTGAGTACATGTACGTTTTTTTGATTGAAATTGTAGTTTAAGGGCCGCTTCCCATTCGGATTTCGCGGCCCATCAACTCAATGTTTTATTTGAATTTCGCGGTACATTTCTTTGTTTTTTGAATACCTTTTCCAGCGCTAAATATGTAACTAAATAAATGAATAAATAATAAATAACAATGAGAGATTAGTAGGAGATATAAATAGAAGTAAATAAGAATCGCTATGTACAAGTTCGCATGACTCTTTCTGGTACGTATACGTATATCGTCGCAGGTTATTTATGCACAAAAATATGTTTTGCCGATAGTAAGTGAGATATTCAGTAAGACCAGGTAGAGTGATTTCTGTAATGAGAGACGAGGTGAGAATGGTAAAACGAACAGTGGACCCACATTATTTATGGCTGAAGTCCCTCCCTCCGTCCCCAACATCAAGACCTACATTTCATATGTGTTAATGCATACTTCCTGTCGAACAGAATAACGGATGTTATATTGTCAGCAAGAAAACAACACTGTAAAGGTTAATCATCTCGTTAAGTTTGGCCTAAACAAGTGGATAATATAAACATAACAGTGCATTCTCTCTCTGACGGGGTAAAGCGATATCCCGCTTTCGTCCAACAAAATGCGCGTCTGTGTCTCATTTGAAAAGAAATGAAATGGCATTAACTTATTGTTTAGGTAGAAATCTCTGTTATTGTTTCTTTTTTGTTATTTAGCTGGAACGATGTGTGGGCCATAAATACTTGTTAATTCTTATTTCCTCATCGGAAGTTTCGTGTGCAACCTTTAACAGTCGGGCGGTAACGAATAAAGAGCATATACAAGTATTTGTCATTCTCTGTAAGGGGCTAATTGATCTTTTGAATTTCTGTGTATATTTATGCCCCCCTCTAACTAGAGGGGGGCATATAGCGATCGCTTTGTCCGTCCGTCCGTCTGTCCGTCTGTCTGTCTGTCCGTCTGTCCGTCCGAATATCTTGTCCGGGCAATATCTCGGTTAATATTTGATGGACAGGATTGAAACTTGCATAGAATGTGGCCAGTGGCTCGTAGTTGTGCAGCGTAGAGTTTTTTCCGAGTTCCGGTATAATTTTCAAGAGTTATGGCCCTTTTTCTGAAATCTCTGTGAATGGGACTTGTCCGGGCTGTATCTTGGTTAATATTGTATGGACAAGTATGAAATTTGCATGATATGTGGTTAGTGACCCACAGTTGTGCAGCGTAAAGTTTCTCCACGTTTCGCTCATATTTTCAAGAGTTATAGCCCTTTGTTCCTGAATTCTCCATGAATTGGGACTTGTCTGGGCTGGATCTCGATTAATATTGTATGGACAATTATGAAATTTGCAGGATGTGTGGTCAGTGCCCTGTAGTTGTGCAGCGTGAAGTTTCTCTGCGTTTCGCATATATTTTCAAGAGTTATGGCCCTTTTTTCTTCAAATGTTTGTGAATTGGAACTTGTCCGGGCTGGATCTCGGTTAATATTGTATAGACAATTATGAAATTTGCAGGATATATGGTCAGTGCCCTGTAGTTGTGCAGCGTGAAGTTTCTTCACATTTCGCCTATATTTTCAAGAGTTATGGCCCTCTTTTCTTCAAATCTTTGTGAATTGGGATTTGTAAGTCTGGATCTCGGTTAATATTGTATGAACAAGTATGAAATTTGCATGACATCTGGTCAGTGACCCATAGGTGTGCAGCGTGAAGTTACTCTGTTTTCGGTTATATTTTCAAGAATTATGGCCCTTTGTTTAAACCTAAGTGAATGGGATATATTTATTTGTCCAAGCTGGATCTCAGTCCATAACCGATTTGAACCAGGAAAATGGCTATATTATATGTTATTCTACATTCCAAAGCAGACAACATAGGTCCTGAAGTATGAAATTGCCCCAAAAACAGTGAATTGAGTGCAAAATTCAAAGTTCACTGATCGCTTCATAATTTCACCACAATATACTCCCAAGGAATGTAGGTCTCGTAACCAGGTCACATTTTCGGATTTGGCGAAAGCCCTGGCGACCATCTTGCATCGAAACATCGTATTATCACTTGTTGGCTGATACTTGGAATATGTATTATGTGAGGCATGGCAAAAAAAAGTGACAGAAACAGAATTTTTATAATTATCCAATTAGGCCTCCACCAACCAATAAACAACAGAACAATGGCGGGGCAGTGTCGGATTAAAGCGGAAGGGGGGGCATACAATTGAGCAATCTCTGATTGCTTCCTTCCTGTGTTTGGTTAGGCGGTTGTAACAAGACAAGCCAAAGAGACAACTAGTCTGACCGAGCACTGCATGTTGCCCCGATTATGACCTCGACTCGCCCGTGTGTCTGAATTTATACGAAGCTGTATTCATTTGAAATGTTACGTTCAACCGTTTTACTGGCCGTTCTGAAAGAGGAGGCGGCCTTCTCAATTTGCACACACCAACGTTTTATGAATTCTGATAATATATTTAGGCATACTTTAAGCTATCTTTGGCGAAACTTTTTGTTAATGAAGATTATTCGTAGTCTCAACCGAATGTTCACAAGACGACCGAATTTCGTTGGAGCGCAAACAAAAAATGATAGATAATCATTTACAGCATTCTTATTGAAGAAGTCAAATCTTCTATATATTTTTTTAATTACTTAGCCAGTAATTTAAACTGTAGAATAGATTGTGTTCTTGCCGTACACCGCCAGAGGGGAACTCTTTGAAAACAATTCAGTTTTAAGCGGTGACGGCTGTTAGCGCGCAATCCGGCAAGCGCCCCAACAGGGAGCCTTTGTTTACCGCCGACATGCTTACAATGGTTCAGTGGTTTGACCGGACTATATTCTACCGGCGCGTGGCGGCAAGGGTCACATCATGGGGGGTGTAATAAGTCTTGGTGATTAGGCCAGCACGTTGGCGCGCCATCAGTGCGTAAACCCTGTTCACTAATTGGAAGATTAAGCTGATCTGCACTGTAGTTGGCCTGCCAATTTATAGTCTGGATACCAGTCGTGGGTTGGATGATGTTCTCGAATATTGCCGCATGCGGCCAGGTAGCTGGTAGGCAGGCATACGGATTATATTTTTAAGAATTAAAATGAGCAGTCCCATGCAGCTGATTGTATTTATTGGGGCCGTAAAGCTGATAGGCTGGCCTAAATAAAGTGATCAGTCCCATGAGGATGATATCTGAGTGAGATTTTTAGTGGGTTTGGGTGTAATTATGGACAGTCTGTTAATGAGACTGGGATAGTAGGGGGTTATCATTTTATTGAAGTTGGGAGCTTTTAGAGAGCAGTGTAATTTTGTACGCATTTTGACATGTGATATAACATGGAGAATTCACGTCTTTGTCTCGTATTTTAGTAATTGTTGTCAGGTCTGGAAAGGCGGTTGCCTGGGATTGGGATAGAGAAGGGTTCTATCAGGGCGAAGTAAGATCTTCGCCAAAAAGAAAACGGGGAGGGGTGTTGCAGAGATAGCTTTACGATCCAAACTGCTAGCCCCGTTACCTCAAAATAAATCCTACATGCCAGGAGATTGCCTTATTCGGGTTACTTCCGTATATAACTACTCCAAACCGGTTTAGGCCTGAAGCTAGGAATCTTCGTGCATGCTCTGATATCGTCAGATAAGGGTTGGGACTGATTGAGCAAGGACGTTCATTCATGTGGTGGAGCGACAATTTTAACGGGGGATATTTTAGCTTTCTATCGCAGTAGGTGTTGCTAGTCGGGCACATACATGTATCTCTATGACACTAGTGATGACAAATCTTGTTACCAATTTTTACAAGTACATGTTTGGATCAATATAGGCAGGGTTAGGGGTGATTCATATTTGAAATTTGGGCAGTTCGGTCTTTATGTCAAATTAACATACCACTGTCTGATATTACTAAAGTTGGTGAAATTAGTGAAAAAGATTGTGCAAGTCACTGCTGAAATAAATGTGTAATGCCCCTTGCAATTACAATTAGAATTGTGTACCATAGTAAAAAATATAGTGTGGTAGGAAGCTATGCAAATAAGGTTAAGCTATCCGAATAAGAATAAGTCCCAGACATGGTTCATGGTAAATGCTCTTCTCCAGAAAAGTCTGCATATATTCCTTCCGAATAGTCTGGTTTGTCGGGAGATGGAATTATCAGGTCGATACTTCATGTAGGAAGCTATTATCTGGGTCTTTGTGTCGCTGAAAAGGCACAAGTCTAGACACATTGTTGTCCCCAGACTTGGCTATTGTATGCATTGTCTCATGATTCTTACATGGTGTTTGAACCAAATATCAAAGATTGTAAATATATGTGAATCAAATGGCAATCAAGTTTAAATCAAAAAAGCAGAGTTGTTGTCAATGGATTGTTATAGGAGATCTCAGAGAATAACAATAAACAGGTCACACACATTTTTCAGTGTTACCTGACTAGACGTTATCTTCGCCGATTTACCATCTTGGTTTCCTAGATTGATAAATTTACTGCCTATTTTATTAACACAAGAAACAGTTTTTACCCCTCGGCCAACTGTGGCCTTGGGGTATTGTCGTCGTCATGTACGGCTGTCCGTACGTACGTCCGTCCGTCCGTCCGTCCGTTACCGCGATATCTACAGAACCGTTTCATGCATGGCAACCAATCTTGTTACATCTATTTATCTTCACGTAAATCAGAAGCCTATCAAAAATGAATCTTCTCGGACAATATTTTGCAGAGTTACAAATAAAAATCCATTTATGATTTGTTATTGTGATAATTTCAGAACCGTTCCATATACAACATCCTAACGTGATACAGTTGTTTCTCTTGACCTGAACTAGATGCCTATCGAAAATGAGTCGTGTCAGAAAGTACTTTGCAGAGTTATGCCCCTTGTCTAATAAAATCCACTAATTCCTAAGTTTGCATATAATTTCTATATCATGTTTGTATACTATCACATTTATTTATTGATAGGATGACTGATTTATTGATTTAGTCTCTTACACAATGCGAAGAATGCCTGCAAATCTGTTTTGAAAATGACACTAGATGCCTATCGAAAATGAGTCATGTCAGAAAGTATTTTGCAGAGTTATGCCCCTATTCTAACAAACTCCACTAATTCCTATGTTAAGTTTGCATATTATTTCTATATCATGTTAGTATACTATCACATTTATTTATTGATTGGATGACTGATTTATTGATTTATTCTCTTAGACAATTTTTTTTTTCAAAGAAAGTACACTTACAATACCAGGGGTAAATATTTCTTCACACAAGCCAATCAATTGGTAGAGACACCCTTACATTATAATAGCTGAGATTCAGAGCCGAGGGGTTTCGATAGCGCAGCTTCATGTTTAAGTCCACACTCATTTTTCAGTCCACAATTTCCATGCTTTTTCCAGCCTATTTTGATTATAATTTTTCTAAGTCCAATTTTCATGCTGAAGAAGTGGTTAATTCCTCTAATTCCATGGTGTCCATGGACATCGTCCATGGTGTCCATGGACATTGTCCATACTGTCCATGGACACTGTCCATAGTTGTCAGGGTCCAGAATAATGTGACTATGGAAATTGCCCATGGTTTCCAGCATAATTCCTGGGAATCCAGCCTATTTCCAGGGATTTATAGTCGACCATGGACATAAACCCTGGAATTTCTTTAGCCGGGCATGCAGCAGTAATCTCACACGGCAATGGCCTATGCAGCAGTAATCTCATACGACACTCGCCTATCCAGCTGTAATCCCAGACAGGACTGGCCTATCCAGCAGTAATCTCACTTGGGAGTGGCCTATCCAGCAGTAATCCCACACTGGACTGGCCTATCCAGCAGTAATCTTACACAGGACTGACCTATCCGAAAGTAATCTCACACTAGACTGCAATATGCAGCAGTAGTTCCACACAGCATGGGATTGCCGTATGCAGCAGTTATCTCACACTGGACTGCCTATGCAGCAGTAATCTCACACGTGCGGGACTGACCTATGCAGCAGTAAACTCACCTATCCAGCAGTAATCCCAGACAGGACTGGCCTATCCAGCAGTAATCCCACTTTGGACTGGACTATCCGGCAGTAATCCCACAGGGGACTGGCCTATCCAGCAGAATAACACACAGGACTGGCCCATCCAGCAGTAATCCTACACAGGACTGGCCTATCCAGAAGTAATCTCGCATGGGACTGACCTAACCAGCAGTAATCTCACACTGGACTGCCGTTGCAGCAATAATCTCACACGGGACTGACCTTTCCAAAAGTAATCTCACACTGGACTGCAATATGCAGCAGTAATCCCGCACAGCACTGACCTATCCAGCCATAATCCTACATGAGACTGACCTATCCCACTGAAATCCCACACAGGTTTAGCCTATCCAGCAGTAATCCCACACGGGACTGGTCTCCCCAGCAGTAACCCCACATGGGATTGCCGTATGCAGCAGTAATTCCACACTTGACTGCCAATATAGCAGTAATCCCACACAGGACTGACCTAACGAGCAGTAATCCCATATGGGACTCCACTATCCAGCAGTAATCCCAGACCAGAGCAGTAGTCCCACATGCATGGGCCTGGCCTATCCAGCAGTAATCCCACTCGGGACTGGGCTACCCAGCAGTAATCTTACACAGGACTGCAATATGCAGCAGTAATCCTGTGCATGGCACTGACCTATCCAGCCATAATCCTATGGGAATGATGTACCCTGCTGTGATCCCACAAGGGTTAGCCTATCCAGCAGTAATCCCACATGGGACTGGCCTCCTCAGCAGTAATCCCATATTGGATTGCTGTATGCATCAGTAATCTCACACTGGACTGCCTATGCAGCAGTAATCCCACACAGGATATTGAAAAACTCAAAATGTCTTACGGAAGAGCTTGATGCTAAAGGTCACATACCGTACAGACATGTATCCACATGGGATTTCTCGACTCTCTATACTACAATCCTCATCAGGACCTTATTGACCGTCTAAGTTCATTAATAGTATCTGTGTTCAAGAAAACTGATCGTAGATATATTAATGTCGGAAGCCATAAAGCATTCTTTAGCTCGACTACATACAAGAGATATCATTCATGGGATGTTTCTTTGTTTATAGAGTTGCTTGAATTTCTCATTAAAAATATCTATGTGAAATTTGGCAACACAATATGTCAGCAGCATATAGGTATTCCAATGGGTACTAATTGTGCACCCTGTTGGCTGACCTGTATCTGTTCTCTTATGAATATGACTATATGCAGGCGCTTTCAAAAACCGATCCATTCAAAGCCCGTTCCTTCTCATTCACCAAACGCTATATAGACGATCTTCTCGCTGTGGATAATCGCTATATAAATGACGCAGTGAATGATATATCCACCTTCACTGGATTTGAAGGAAACTACAGATAGCCCTACAGGCACATCTTATTTAGATCTCTATCTCTATAAAAATGAAGCGTCCCCGAGGCCCGCCCCCTGTACAGACCTTTTGGTCTTTGATATATGTTGGCATTTGTGGGAAGTTGATGCTGGGTCGACATCGGGCGTTACAGACTAGTCTTTCGTGTTAATTCCGTCATTTACATCTGACGACGATACAGCTCACCAATCTCCAATGTACGCGTTGTCACAGCGAAACAGCTCACCAATTACCAGTATACGAGTTGTCAGAGCATTTCCATCATAGCTCTCTAGATTTGTATCTAATACCGCTTATGCCGGTGCTAGGGGCCGTGTGGTCATATCATCCAAGTTGCCACATGAACAGGTACAATAAAAGCGTACCTGAGATGCAACACATATGGCGAATCGTTAGATTCTTGGTATGTGCTTTAGAATAGGTTAACCAGAAGACTATTCTGTGAAGTCATGTGACGCAGTCAGTATGTCGGCACCTCTTCCCACTTCCCTTATATGTGTTGTAATTCTCTCTCGTCGACTTTATGACAAAAGAGATGATTACAATTTCGACATCGTAAACTATCCCTTTCTGGATAGTAATATTCCAGTGGGACCTGCATATGGCGTATACATATCTCGCTTAGTAGCATTTGCTAGATCCTGTGTTAAATGTGATAATTTTAATCAACGTCACAAAACATTGTTGCAGAAACTTATAAAACAGGGCTATTCCTCCAAGCGCCTCCACTCAAAGTTTCTTAAATTTGGCGATACATATCGCATGCTGATGGCAAAATACGAACGTAGCGTGCAAGATCTATGGCGCTACGTTTCGTAACTTGTGTCTAATTCCGCTTAACCCGGGGCTAGGGGCCGTATGAACCCATGTACTTCAAGATCCTCATGGTACTCATATGAACAGTCACAATCAAAGCGTGACTGAGATACATCTTTTTTTAGATGACGACTCTATAACGAATATTATGGATTAAGAATACTGATCAGCGATACGGATTTGATATTTTTGGAACATCATGATGTCTTGCCGGCATCATTGAAAACTGTTGACCGCTTCTCTCTTGCAGGAAACAAGCCTATGTTTATGTATACTATGATTGTCTTTTTGAATTTGGTGCTAATACTGTTATGTGGAAAATGGAATAGGTCTTTGGATTATGGACGCGGATATTCTCTAATGGACGACGGCTGGATTATGAATGACGGACTAGACGCTTGTAATGGCCTATGCAGCAGTAATCCCAAATGGCACTGGCCTATCCAGCAGTAAAACCACACAGGACTGATCTATCCAGCAGTAATCTGATATGGGACTCCACTATCCAGCAGTAATACCGCACAGGACTGACCTATCCAGCAGTAATCCCACACAGGACTGGGCTATCCAGCAGTACTCTCACACTGGACTGACCTGTCCAGAATTAATCTCACACTGGACTGCAATATGCAGCAGTAATCCCGTGCACGGCACTGACCTATCCAGACATCATCCTACATGCGACTGCCCTACCCTGCTGTGATCCCACAAGGGTTAGCCTATCCATCAGTAATCCCACACGGGATTGGCCTCCCCAGCAGTAATCCCACGTGGGATTGCTGTATGCAGCAATCTCACACTGTACTTCCCATGCAGCAGTAATCTCACACGGGACTGACCTATGGATGCTAGGCACTGTTTCGTAGAAAAAATGAGGGACTGACCTATGGATGCTAGGCACTGTTTCGTAGAAAAAACTTCCCAATGTTTTATAGGTCACAGACTGGAATTCCCCTCAAAACTTGATTTTAAAATTGAAAATTGCATTTTTTTTATATTGTGTTGATATGAATTCAGTCTAAAGGTTGATAGAAAATCAGGATGGATCAATTCAGAAAAAAATATAGAATTTAGAGGTGAATTGGGGATGACATCATCCACTTCGGAACGAGGCTATTCTTTGAGCCCCACTTTCGTCACTGTTGCAGACGACACATTACATTGAAATCTAACTGGTGATGAGCACATAAATGCCACTTTTTTGAAAGCTATTGGAGTTACTTGACAGAGTCGTAGTGAATATAAACATCTCATTTGCATAGTGGATACATGAGCCGTCAGCTGAAGTTGATGTATTTTGTGGAAAATGAGCCCACATGTGAGCGTCATTGTTGTTGCCGATTACAGGTCAGTCAGTCAAATTTTTGTTCAACACTCAAGTGTTTTGGCCTTAAAATATCCCTGAGATATATAGAATTATTTTGATATATGAAATAGTAATAGGCTCTGTGTTTAGGGCCTCCACTAAGTGAGACCCCAAATGTGGGCCTTTTCACAACAGTCTCCCAAGATGTTTCAGTATCGTGCTGCCTTATAGCTGAGGACGATTTTTTTTTAATTTGAAAATATTTTTCAGATGCACAAGAAACCATGAAGAATATTTTTTCTCAATTCATTTTATTCAGCTGAATTATGTCCTTGAACGATGCGGTGAAAGTTAATTTCTATATTGCAGTCTTTGTGTAATAGAACTGACTCTGATTGAGGGTCTATTTGCAATCGGATCATTAAATCTCTATAAAAATCAGGGGTATTATATATGCTGTATCGTATTAACGGCCTCTCACTGCGCGGAGAACCAATACTAAATCAGCCTCCATTAGAGGAGAGCTCTTGGTCGACCCCTCACTGTTTCTGACAGCGTCCACGTGGTCGTGACATTTTCATGATGTCCGACGATAGCAAAAAAGGTGAGACCGTTCATGAAGATACATTTAGAAACTGGCCATTTGCCAAAGACTTTACATACACGGTAACAGCACAAGGCAAATTTGATGATGTAAAGTGTGTCCCTTGCAGTGACCGATGGGTCGGACTATAGTTGTGATGAAAGTGAGACAGACAGTTTGAGCCACGACTGCGAAGTGTTTTAAATTTAACTAAATCTGCACAATCAAGAACAGTAATGCGATAGTTTTGACAGGAGACTTTATTGATAATTCAGAATTTAGGCAGCAACACAACACAAATATGAGATAATACAAAAAGTACTTTATTAATAACAATATGTTCATTTGGCTTATTTGGGAGCAGACTCAATCCCAACAGCTGTGTTTGGAATCACGACTCGAGTTGAGCAGATCCTGGGGGAACCCAGGTTGCAGTGGGATTGAGCACCACTGGCAACTGAGCCGGGTCTGGCACAACTGAGTGTGTTTGTTTTGACAGCACGACTCAAGTTGCACGGACCTACAGGTTGCAGTGGACTTGAGCGCCACTGGCAACTGCATCGGGTTCGGGACAACTGATTGTGTTTGGCGATGGTTGGGAAGGACGTAATGTATGCCCAAAACGAAGCTGGTAGGCTGAGTGCCCCCAAACAAGGAAGAGATTGCATAGCTGTATGAGGGAGTAGGAATGTGGTGGGAACTGATCCGGGTCGGGTGGGTGTCACCTTCACTCCTTGCACAAGTGAACAAACATATACAAACAGCATTATTAAGCACAGTTCATAATTAAATGTCAGTCACTGAAAAGAGTAAACAACAAGTAAATGTCACATTCACTTTTGAGTCAGAAGAGTGGAAGCCTAAGATCTTGATTAAATGCAGGTCGGGCTCCACTTTGAAGCCATCTCCTGAAAATGCACAGATATCCTTGAAGGAGGACTTACATGTATCTTGGACACTACGCGCACTTCCAAGACATGTACATGAATATACACTGTGAAGAATGAAATTGATGCCGACACGAATCTTGATACCCATGCACTTTCAAGATGTGTGTACCTGAAACACTTTAATTTTGTGCGATTACAACACACATCTCCATTTTCCAGATACTGGAGTACACAAACTATCTTCTGCCTTAAACTAGGCTCACTTTCTAGATATACTATGCACAAGGGCCAGATGTTGTGTAATAGTGTAGCTGCCCAAACCAGATTAAATAATCATATACTTAATCCATCAATAAACATTCTATTTGAAGAAGTTGGTAAATTGCTTACAAGATATAAAGTTTGGCATGATATACATGTAGTTAGAAATAGCCACATGATTGACAAGTTGTGTTCTTTCCCATACATGCCATATATTAAGCACAGGAATACTGTAACAAGTACTACCCAGAATGGTAGGCGTTGAATCACTGGAACATGAAATCAATAGTACCGGTACATTGAACCCTCATTATAGCGACATTCGTTACAACAGAAAATTCATTAACAGAATAGAAAGTACTTAAGCACACTTATTCTCTGTTCATTATGACTGGGACAAATGTGGTCATTATAAAGAGGGTTGGCAGTGTACTGAGGAGATCGGCTGTGTACTGAGGAGATCGGCTGTGTACTGAGGAGATCAAGTACTCCTTATCCTATTTCTTCTAATTATTCAGACGGCAAAGCTTAACTTCAGGCTTCTGTGGAGAGAAATTCTGCTAACAATCAACAAATTTCATTGGCTATCTTTCCAGTTCTTGAGATGAATAACATATCCATGCCACAGTATTTAGCCTCAGTTGACACAAAGATGGTTTTTTACCCCTCGGGCAGATTCTGCCCGAGCGGTATTGTCGTTGCCTCCGTCGTCTGTCCGTCTGTCTGTCCGTCCGTCTGTCCGTCTTTATCATTGTAAACACATTATCTCAAAAAGTCCTTCACTCACAACAATGAAAATTCGTACAGTTGTTTAATGCAGCTAGTACCAGAAGCCTATTCAAAGTCGGTGTAATCGGATGTGTTTTTCAGGAGTTATGCCCCTTTATACATGTCTGTTGGTCCATATCCTTGTAAACACATTATTTCAAAAAGTCCTCCACTCACAACAATGAAACTTCATACAGTTGTCTAATACAACCAGTACCAGAAGCCTATTGAAAGTCGGTGCCATTGGATATGTTTTTCAGGAGTTATGCCCCTTTATACATGTCTGTCGGTTTTTATCCTTGTAAACACATTATCTCAAAAAGTCCTTCACTCACAACAATGAAACTTCATACAGTTGTTTTATAGCCAGTACCAGAAGCCTATTGAAAGTCGGTGTAATCGGATGTGTTTTTCAGGAGTTCTGCCCCTTTAAACATGTCTGTTGGTCCATATCCTTGTAAACACATTATCTGAAAAAGTCCTTCACTCCCAACAATGAAACTTAATACAGTTGTTTAATACAGCCAGTACCAGAAGCCTATTGAAAGTCGGTGTAATCGGATGTGTTTTTCAGGAGTTCTGCCCCTTTAAACATGTCTGTTGGTCCATATCCTTGTAAACACATTATCTGAAAAAGTCCTTCACTCCCAACAATGAAACTTAATACTTCTACTTCATTATTTTGCACGTAATATCATCAATATCAACGAAATTTCTACCAGATCAAAACTTTAATTTATAAGTAATATGTGGGTGAAATAAATTATGGAAATTATCATCTTTATCGAGGAAATGTATACTACAATCAGCTATAAATTTTACCAGCCAGAGATTACGTATATCTGAAACCAGACCATGACAATTTCGATGTTTCATTATTTCAAACAGATAAAAACATGTTTTCATGAAATTTGCATGCATAATTTCATGTATAATTATAAAAATATTAACACAAACACAATTTCTGATGTTTGTGTATTTCATGGAGATATAAAGTTTCAAATTTTATTCACTTTCATAAACAAAATATTTTTGAAATGAACTTTTGGTCGACAGTTTCTGTGAAGGATGTTCGTGCACTGCACGCATTGAGACTCAGCTGTGGAGCTACTGGTACTGAGCCCAGAAATGAAGCTCGGTACTGAATGAGTTAATATTGTATGGACAATTATGGAATTTGCATGATATGTGGTCAGTACCCCATAGTTGTGCAGCGTGAAGTTTCTCTGCTTTCGGTTATATTTTCAAGAGTTATGGCCCTTCGTTCATCAAACCTAAATGAATGGGATATATTTATTTGTCCAAAGCACATTCCAAAGTAGATCACATAGGTCCTGAAGTATGAAATTACCCCAAAAAGAGTGAATTGGATGCAAAATTCAAAGTTCACGATCGCTTCATAATTTCACGACAATATACTCCCAAGGAATGTAGGTCTCGTAACCAGGTCACATTTTTGAATTTGGCGAAAGTCCCGGGTGGAATATGTACATGTATTATGCGAGGCATGCCGAAAAAAGTGACTGAAACAGAATTTTTATAATTAGCCAAATTAGGCCTCCACAGACCAATACAAAACAGAACAATGGTGGAGCAGTGTCGGATTAAAGCGGAAGGGGGGGCATACAATTGAGCAATCCCTTGCTGTGTTACATTTGAAATCAACCCTGTTTTGGGCATTTCAAAATAGTTAGTACGTGTGATTCTGAATATTATTATTTCTCAAATGGCAAAGAGACAGAAACATTGATGACATTATTTGTTCCTCGTGATTCACGGATTGAATTGTTTTCTTTCTTCCCAGTTATTCGGATATTTTCAAAATGGCGTCTGGGAGGAAGGGATCCTGACCAAAATTTTGCATGGGATCGACTTCCAAGGGCGGTCAGTCAAAGCCGTCCTTGAACAGATAAAGGCGAAAAGAATAAACTCAAAACAGCAAACTTCTGCCAATTTACCATCTGACCTCCTACAGTGGGTGGTGCTGGATGGCACTATCAGTCCCAGCTGGGCGGAGAATCTCAACAGCATGTTGGACAATAACCGTAGACTCATTACTGCCGACGGAGAAAGGATCAGCTACCAAAGTATGTGTTTATCCTTCGTTAGCCTGTCTGTTCATAGAAGTCCAAAATTTGAAAATTATTTTGCTCATATTAAATATTTAGTATTTCTCGTATTTTATTCAAATTGAGCATTTATTTGAAAATAGCCATCGTATTATTTTGTCCCTTAACGTTTTTGTCTGAACCATTATCTCGGTCATGAAATCTTTTAACTTTGAAGATTGGAATTGAAGTTTTGAAATGTACACCTAGGTTTACGGTAGCATTATAGGACTTGGAGTGTTTGGGTGTTTCTTCATAGCTTTCTTCCTGCAAGGACCCAAAACAGTGTCTGCAATAGACAAGGGGAACTTTGATTGAGTCATGAGAACTACCATTATTTCTCTTTACAGACTCAACATCACTGCTGTTTGAGACAACCGACCTATCTGCGGCGTCGCCTGCTACTGTAGTTCATTTTGACTCACACCTTGTCAGTTGGATGTGGCTCTATGACCAGTGGGCCATGACGTGCAAGACTCGTTACATAATGACTTCATCAAGGTTTGTGAATCAAGGAAATGATTGGACCATTATAGAAATGTTGTGATTCGCTGTATGTTCTCCCAAGTCTCTCCAAGCCAATGAAAATACTGGATTTGCTTTTGAATATTTGAATTGACCAAGTCTTTCGAACCGGGAAAGTACCCCATGATTCACTTGGGTTTCTATAAAAATGTATAAAACCAATGTGGACTCTTCAGCCAGTCAACTTCATCTGGGCTTCTAGTTTCCTAAACAATCCAATGAGAGTTGCCCAGATAGTTTCGAATATTCCGATTTGCCAGAATCAAAGTTGGCATTTGAAATATAAAAAATTCAACACGATCAGTAATAAAACTGATTTTGCCATTCGCCTGAGCTAAGAAAATTGTCTGCTATTCTTGAACAGCTTAGAGATAACTACCTCTCTACAATGAAGGTAAAACAGGTCATTTATGCTGTTGATTTATTCGTCATCTTACTCGTCAATCCAACATCTTAGGGCAACTTGTATCTTATAATACATATATCCTTTACTTAATCAGCAAAAAAACATTTTACATAGTTATCCTTTACACATTGAATGAAGAATTTTTAAAAATATTGTTTTGTTCATTGCAGCCTTCAGATGCTAGGAGACATGTTAACAGATGTCTTTGGGCCAACTGTGAAGTTCCTGGCTTCTGGGCCAGGTATTCAACCATGCATCACTTGTGATTCTGTATTATCTCCCGTTTTGGTAACTTTGCTCTCACATCTCAAGCTACATCCTCGTGAGCCAGTGTATCAATCGATAGGTTATGATCGATACACTGGCTTGGGTAGTTACTGATAGCAGTTCTGGATATGAATAGCTCGAGGAGTTTCCACTAAACCGAACCAATCAGTAAGCATGCTGAAGCAGCTCATCAGGCCAATCAGCAGCGGGGTTTGAGTTTTGACGGGTTTGAATTTCATCGCCGGCCAGACTACGTTTGAAATCGACATCGGGTGTCAATGCGAAAACCGCCAGGCTTCAGATACCGACGTGCTAATTCAAAACAACCACTGGGATGAAATGTATGAGATTGTTTAATAGACGCAATGACTCAAGAACTCATCCGAATCACCAAAAAGGTTCAGGTAAACCCTCTGCGAGGATTTAGGGATTAATTGAACTTGTGCAGATGCTCAAGCTGAGGTGACAATGTGACTGCTAGTGATTTGGCACCATATGCCAAGGATCTGCGGATTCAACACACAAAGTAAATGAACTGTTAGAGCATGAGTACTTGAATTACTGTAATATTTTAAAGATTTATGAAGTTTCAACGTTCTAACGGTTCTTTCACAAAATCTTTATTTCCAGGATCTGGATTGGGTAGTGCCGGTCACGTGATGTCCTCCCGACTGACCCGACTGTTTGTGACCTTGACCTATTTCAGCCCGTGTCAAGAGAGTATCTTGTCAATCGTAACCAAACCCATTCGTCAGTGGTTCCCCACCTACTCCGTAGATCACCACGAAGAGTTTGCTACAGTAAGAGCTGTTTAATATCAACCAAATCATTCTCATGTTACATTAGTCTGAATAAGACAATTTTCAAGCTTTACAGGCACTGCCGCAAATTATTTGAAAAAAATAGTAAATTGTTGAAGGCTGACTCCTCAAGTAAGTCAAAGAACATTATTGGTTTCATGTAAATTGTACGAAACTACTGCATCGGTGTGCCAGAAAAGATGAATATAGTTGATGTGTGCAAATAGAAAAGAATACATGGCAGTGTGACTAACATCACAGGACCTACGAAGTAGGGTAGGCATTAGGACTCTGATGCGAACTGAACTCTTGGAAATCCCCCCGCACCAGGTGAAATCCTGCCTATAATGAGATGGCCACTGCCCAAGTCAGAATCAGCAGTGATTTTCATCAAAAATCTTCATTAAAAGTCAATAAGCTCAGAACTTGCTGCTAACAGTCCCCTAATGCACCTTCATGCCAAAAATCAAGGTTCTAATGTTAACAGTTCTCCTTATTTTGCCAACGAAAGGATTCGGATGGACTGACTCACTCACTCATTACTGGACAATTTGCAGATGAGAGCTTACTTCGTAGGAAAACCTATCACTTTTTTTTAAAGTGCCTTTGAAACTGGAGATTAATTTTATTCTGCCTTAAGGTTATGGTATCCCTACTAGTGATGAAATTTCCCACACCTTATCAATGTTTGCTCAGTTAAATTGCATTGCAATACATAAACACACCTAAAAGAGTTATATATTTTCTAAAAGCTATCCTTTAAAGTGATCGTAAACCCTCAAGTAAAGTTTCGATCTAAATCTTACCTAATTTTCAATATTATTCTGTCAAAATGCAAGAAGAAAGCTAATTACTTGATCATCAGCATGTGTTCATTAAACTTGCATGACTCACCAAGCATTAAGCTGGTATATCCCTATGTCTTGTCTGACAGCCCTTTCAGGATGTCATCACTTTTGCAGGAGTGCTGATAAGATGGGGATTACTGTGGGAAGCTACACATTGACACCTCACACATCGGCCCAATCAGACCATAATAGGTTTGAGCTGGGAACTTTCAAATACTACCTCGAGCGCCCGCAATGGACTCAAAATATATACGTTTTGGATTGAAAACATTCAATCCGGCCTGGACAAGCCTGGAAATATGATTTGTCCAGTATGTTCTTGTTTTCCGAGATGGCCGCGTATATTATACGTATAAACACACAATAAAGATTTGTATGGTTTCTCAGTAGCAGAAACACAACTGGGCTGGGTGGTGCTTAGGGCTGTTCCATTTAAAAAGATGTACCCCCCCAGGAAGGGAAACTTTGTACACCCCAACCACCAATATATGCAAATTAATTCTCCTTGCCTCCACCAAGCACAGCAAATAAATGTCCAGTACAACCTGGGAGAGAAGCATTTTTTTTTTTTCATCATAGCAGCCCACCCACCCACATTTTCTATTTGGAAGGGAAAAGGCACCCACCCATTGCGCACGCACTGCTATTGTTCAAAATGTAAACATAAACAGTCCACGTGAGTATTCATTGATAGAGGCCTATCATCACACTTCCCCTTTGGATTTGCCCAGGACCACGTGATGTCACGATGTACCGTGAATATTTTCAAGAAGGCCGTTACAAGAAATATTTGCAAGTGATTAGTATTTCACGTTCGTTGAATACATATTGAATAAAATAATGTCTCACCTTCGAAGGTTTGGACATATTGTCCCAAGCCTCAACCATTCGCCTACAGATTTACAATCCCAGTCCGCCATTTTACCCTGAATTTTCAAGGCTGAACGGAAAACCATGGAAATATTTCTGAAAGGAGTAAAGGGCCCGCGCCCATTCTTTGTTTTCAAACAGCCGGAAGTCGTCAGAGTGCCACGAAGAATGTTGAGGACCGGATAAAGCTCGTTTTCCGCGATTTTTCACATCAATTCCCATTAAAAAGGAATGCCTTTCCAAATAACAAAGTGCATTTTGGTAAAAGAGGGCCCACCCATAGAAGCAATATTTTTACAGGCTTAAACAATCACCAAGAGAAGCAATTTATTATCTGGAGGGACCACCAAGAGATTTCTATTCTGGACAACCCCACCCACCAATATATTATTAATTTTTTCCCCTTCCTGGGGGGGTACATATTTTCAAATGGAACAACCCTTAGTTGGTTCGTCGTGATATAGCTGAAATATTGTTGAAAGCGACGTTAAATTCTATTCACTCACTCACCCCTTGTATGGTTTCTCTCCGAAGATGGCCACGTCTATTTTATGAATAAGCACACAATGAACATTTGTATGGTTTCTCTCCAGTATGTTCTTGTGTATTCCGAAATGGCCGAGTCTATTATACGTATAAGCACACAAGGAACATGTGTATGGTTTTTCTCCAGTATGTTCTTATGTTTTCCGAGATGGTCCCGTATATTATAAGTATAAACACACAATGAACATTTGTATGGTTTCTCCCCATAGATGGCAGTGACTATTATATGTATAAGCACTTTTCAGCGGAAGTCCGCCAATGGCCACGAGACCCCTACCGTCGTATTAGGCAGCGTGAGACAGAAAACAAGTACCATACTCCATATCGTAAATGTGACCCTGAATGACCCGGGAAGTGATCTCGCACCGGAAGTGATGTCATCCATGAATCGTCACAGAAAAGATATGTTGCACAACTAGACCCCAAAGGGAACCTGTATACCAAATTTGAGAAAGATCCATGCAGCACTTCCTGAGAAATTGCAATAACAAAGTTTTATGTGTAAATCTAAGATGGCCGCCTGGTGGCCATATTGGATTTTGGAACGAGACCAGAAAGGCATCATGCACAATTAGACCCCAAGGTGAACCTGTGTACCAAATTTGAGAAAGATCCATGTAGTAGTTCCTGAGAAATCGCGATAACAAGAATTGTTTACAGACGGACGGACGGACGGACGACTGACCACGGACGAAAAGCAATTTGAACAGCCCACCACCTGGTGATGATGGGCTAAAAATGCTATGGAAGGCCTACGCATGGCCGGCATCATATATACCTGATATATCGACATAAATCCTCATATATATCCGCAACTTGAGGGCACATACGGTAAGGGTCGGTGACTGCCGACCGACGGTACCAACCACGTGTTTCTACATACATATTCAGCAAAATGATTTTGTCAGATTCGGTTTTGCAAAACTATGTTGTGACATTCGCTTTCAGTTGTGCGTAAGTGTTAGTGGAAAGAACTGCAAGTTATCAAATTGTAAATATATATTTAAACTGCTAAAAACTAATAAGATCTTCCTACCTGTTTCGGGAGATGTGACATCTCGCCGCTCGATATAGGCAGCCTCGATGTGAGTAATTCCTGGCAGTAGTCGGTTGTCGGTGTGAACGCCATCATATATAAACGAACTTTCACGAATGATGTAATGCTTGTGCTGACGGTGGTCGGTTGTCGGTGTGCCCCCATCACATATAAAATGACTTAAATTGTTTTCATGAATATGTAATACGCCATATTTGTGCTAGTCGGTTGTCGGTGTGGACACCATCATATAAACGAACTTACACGAACTAGTATGAATGATATAATGGGTCCGTGTAACCTTGCACAGTTCAATTTTCGTTTTTCGTTTTTGCTTTCTCAAAATAAAAAATTGAAATTTGACCGTCAATTTTCAATTTTCGTTTTTTGTTTCTGTAATCTCAAAATCAAAAATTGAAATTTGACCGTCAATTTTCAATTTTCGTTTTTTGTTTTTGTGTTCTGAAAATCAAAAATTGAAATTTGACCGTCAATTTTCAATTTTTGATTCTGGGATTAGAAAAACAAAAAACGAAAATTGATATTTGACTGAATTTTCAATTTTCGTTTTTCGTTTTGCTTCACGCAAAAATGAAAATCAAATATTGAAAATTGCCTCGACTTGTCCGTTTTTCGTTTTTTGATTTTAACTTTGACGTATCTATGTTAAGTTCGCATGTGGACGGGTTATCATGTCACTTCCGGTACGACGAGTAGAATAGAAAACGCAAATCGTGTCATATAAGAGGTGTGGAGCGTGAGAGGCATGTGGCCCACCAGGCCATACTCGGGAGCCAGTGTATTGATCGATTTGTCAGGGTATCTATACATTGCCTTGGTTGGATGCACACGGTAGTTCTGGATAAAAAAAAGATCAAGGGGTATCCTCTAAATCAAGCCAATTATTCAACAGGTTCAGCTAGCTCATTACTCCAATCCACTAGCTGGACGGTTTGAGATGTGACATCGCTGGCATAACTTTGATGTCAGGCTGATATCGACATCGAGAGTCAAGGCAAAAACCGCCAGCTTGGGATACCGATATGCTAATTCAAAATAATCTCTGGGGATGAAATGTTCGAGATTGAGGCAACGACTCAAGAACTCACTCGAATCACCAAAAATATCCAGGTAAACCCTGTGCGGGGATAGCCTATAGTATTGGACCCTTCTACAGAGGGCCAATGATAGGCTGATGCAGCAACAACAACATTTTCCCAGTTAAACGCCAGATTTTGAAATCGAAACGATGCCGCGCTATGTCATCGGTCAACTGAGACAGTCACGTGGTTGTGTATGAAGATTGTGGTGGCTCCTATAAATAGTGATCCAATGAAAATGCTCGTCTTAGTTTAAAATGGCGGAGTCGAATGACCAATCTCTGAAGGGGAGACAGCTAGAACAGTACTATCACTGTCTGTTAATATCTTGAATTAACAGAGAGTACTACAGTCTATGTGTGGGGATTCACGATTTACCTGGACATGTGGCATCCCGCTGTTCTCAATGGTTATTGGCCTTGAACGCAGTCTTAGATTTTCTCATTTCTAAAAATAGATGTTTAGAGCGCTACAAAAGCGAACAGCATTCATGCAGACAACCGCTATTTGCTATTGATTTGAAATATAGTATTTATAAAGATACCAACAAAGATTTAATACCAATAAGAGTAAGCATGCGGCCCGTAAACCACCATTTCAAACAAGCACACAATCGCCACGTTTGATGTCAGACGTCTGAATGCTTCAACACTTCAGGTTCAATCTTCATTCTCTATTTCTGGGACCTGGATCGTTGGAGCGTTCAGATGCTCGTCAACGTTCAGCGTCAAAAACGCTTCAACGCAAGTGTGGGTGTCAAACGCTTCAATGCATCGACGTGGGAAGTTCCCTTGGGGGTTATGATTAGGCATCTTCATTTTATCCAGCCAATTTCTACGTTCCCAATTCGAACCTGCCTTGATTTATCTGACCCCTTCAGTGTTCAAAATCCGAGGTGTAAATTTCACCTACTAACGACAGAAGAACCAATCAGAACGTACACATCGATGGCGAATGAAGTCACGTTGAGTGACCTCATCCTCTATTAGCGGCGTCTTTCCTCCTAATAAGGTGCCCACTAATTAGGTCAGCCAATCAATAACGCTCTTGTGCGACCCATTTCGAATTTCAAATGTTTTCGAGGTCAGTGACGTCTCGTGTCTATTTATAAGTTATTTGAACATTGAAGGGTCCAGATATATCAAGGGAAGTTCGAAGTGGGAACGTAGAAATTGGCTAGATAAAATGAAGATGTGATTAGGGTACCCACGTATTTATTATACTACCCTACTTTAATGAAACTCCCATGTGTATCAACCCCGTTGTTCTCCATATAATGCTTCACACCTGCTGCACGATTGCCTACTCGCATCACGTTGGGCACACCGGTTCTCGTCAGATCACCGAAGTTAAGCAGCGTTGAGCTCGGTCAATACTTGGATGGGTGACCGGGTGCTGTACTGACTGGACTGATCAGTGTCCAGAATAATAGGAACTGTGGACACTCTCGTGTTCTGGCACATGTAGGCACCATCGTGATATGACTGAAACAATGTTGAAAACGACGTTAAATCCTACTCACTCACTCACTCACTTGCCTACTCGCTTCTGCACATGCGCAGTTGGCCCATTATATTCTAGCTCGAATGCCTGGCTCCAGGGATCTATAGTGTAGTGAAACTCCCACATCTTTCCCCCTACTGTTTTTCCATATTATGCTCCACACCTGCCTAAACAATCCGATTTGCGCTTTCCATACTACTCCGCGAACCGAAAGCGACATCATAAGTCTTGCGCGTGCGCAGTTAACATTGACGAGTCAAAGTTAAAATCAAAAAACGAAAAACGGACAAGACGAGGCAATTTTCAATATTTGATTTTCATTTTTGCGCGAAGTAAAACGAAAAACGAAAATTGAAAATTGAATGTCAAATTTCAATTTTTGATTTTGAGAAACCGAAAACGAAAAACGAAAATTGAAAATTGACGGTCAAATTTCAATTTTTGATTTTGAGAAACCAAAAACAAAAAAACGAAAATTGAATTGTGCAAGGTTACACGGACCATAATGCTTCTGCTGACAGTCGCCGGTTGTCGCAACCTGTAACCATCTCGGTCATCTATACGCGGTAAGACTGACCCTGGGATCGTGTGTATCCATTTACAGCCTACTTTCGGCAAGTGCGAGAGGGAATTTCCAGAAATCAATACCACGTGACTTTGTCAGCCAATCAGCTAAAGTCTACCGACGTAACCCCAACGTAACTCGCCATTTTCGAATCATGTGATGCCCTACTTGTTGAAAATTACAGATCTACCACACCTCTTAGGTGATACGAAAGTTATTTATACCCATATATTTTGTAAGCCTAGCCTATATCTGTTTCCCAAGTGGTTTGAAAACCTGTGGTGTGTTTCTCTGTCATCTTTGGCTCGATTGGGGTCATTCCCTATGATGTGGAGCCAGGTTACTGCAGTTTTTGATTGTCTGACGTGCCCAGCCCTCTGTGGCATAGACTCTTTTATTCTATGTCATGGAGGGCAGGGTATGGTTGATAGTTGGGGACTTTGGTGGCTCGGCTTCACATTGTGGGGGGTGACTTTAGTTGAGCCGGGAATGGGGGAGAGATACACTTGGAGGGAATGTTTTTTTTATATTTTTTTTATATTTATTGATTTTCATGATTTGCTGGAAATAATTATGCATGGACATCTGCCGTCCGATATCCTACAGGCCAGGCTGCTGTGGGGAGGGGGGTGCTGATTTTGTTTCAATACGGTGAATCATTCTAATCATTACTGTACTGTAATTGTTCTGCTCAGTCTGTTGGGCGCTGTGATTAGCTAAATAAAGAAGTCTGAAGTCTGTAATTTATCAGATTTCTCGAGTCTGTTCTCTGCCGGATGAAGGCCGAACAGAATCCCGTAATATACCGGATATCGCTCCGCAATAATGGAGACTCACGATTCGCAAGCCATCTTATGGATGGCGAAGTGTACGCAAATGCGGTTGTCGGTGCGTCCCTGGCACATATAAAAGTACTTCAACCGTTTATATGAAATAGGATATGTCGGTTGTCGGTGTGGACACCATCGTATATAAATGAACTTACAAAAATGAACTAATGCTCTTGCTGGCGGTCGTCGGTGTGTCCCCAACACATATAATATTACTGAAATCATTTATAGGAAATACGCTATGATGATGGTAGTCGGTTGTCGGTGTGGACACCATCATAGAAAAACGAACTTAAACAAATGATGTAATGTTTGTGCTGACGGTCGTCGGTTGTCGGCGTGCCCCCAACACATATAACATTACTAAACTCGTTTATATAAAATACTCTATGATGATGGTAGTCGGTTGTCGGTGTGGACACCATCATATATAACCGAAATTACAAGAATGATGCAATGCTTGTGCTGACGGTCGTCGGTTGTCTGCGTGCCCCCAACACATATAAAATTACTAAAGTCGTTTATATGAAATACTCTATGATGATGGTAGTCGGTTGTCGGTGTGGACACCATCATATATAACCAAAATTACAAGAATGATGCAATGCTTGTGCTGACGGTCGTCGGTTGTCGGTGTGCCCTCCACACATATAAAATTACTAAAATCGTTTATAGTACATAAGCTATGATGGTGGTAGTCGGTTGTCGGTGTGGACACTACCATATAAACGAACTTACACGAACATACAAGAATGATGTAATCCTTGAGCTGACAGTCATCGGTTGTCGGTGTGCCCCCAACACATATAAAATTACTAAACTCGTTTATAGGAAATATGCTATGATGATGGTAGTCGGCTGTCGGTGTGGACACCATCATATATAAACGAACTTATGCGATAGATATGCGACGAAGACAATTCATTTTACTATTCATTTCTGAAAATGCTGCATGTAATAGCTATTCGTCAAGTTTAGACATCATGGATGGAATTTTTGTAATGTTGGCCAAAATTGCTGGGGCTTCTAGCCCTGTAGCCTCCCTATGCTCCAATGTGGCCTCATTACATCATTCTTGCAACTAAACTCATTTTCTTACAATCGCCCATTGGTGTGGCCACGTCAAAGCTTTACCGGCATTGTTTAGTAATTTTTAGGTTCACAAAAGGTTAATAGTGTTATACCATATAAAAGATGATAGAGATAAATGATTAAATCTTCACACCATGTATGCCCCCAATTACTAAGACAAATGCCGCTTGACTCTTATGTCCTGGACGTTTCGTGATAGGCTATCAGCTAAGATAAAATAATGTTATTTGATTGTTCAGCCTTGTATTCATCAAAATTAGGAAGAAAATGGACATATGTTTAATATAAGCATATTCTTGATATTTATTTTGTCAATCACATGAAAACCGTCATCAACATGCTCTTTACAGTTCGCTGTCTTGGGTGCCTAGTCCCTTCGTCTAAGTTTGCTATGATACAGGGACGGCGGAGCAGGAGGGACCATCCCCCCACCAATACTTCCAGCAAAAACAGAAAAAACACCAACACACACACACGAAACAAAAAAAAATAGACAGAGAAAGATAGTGAACCAGTAGAGCGACGCGAAAACACCTATATCTGTATTGAATGCAGATTTTAATTTCCGATAAGTTATAACAAGGGCGTCGCTACCCATGGTGCGTGTGGGGCGAACGCACCCCTCTTTATGTCCGTAGATTGGAAATACGACAGTTATGTAAGATATAAAATCCCAGTTTAGCATTAAAATACGCTAAAATGCAGGAAAAAGGCGTAAACATTTCTTAATTTTCCGGCGGGGGTACGCACCCGGACCCCCTAGAAACGCTTGCCCTTGGTGCGCATTCAGCTATGGTGAAGAACTGGAAATCAAGGGCGGATCGACAGGGGGGATTTCCGGCAACCTATGACCCCGAAGATTCCCTCCCCTGTTGGTCTGACAAGATTCGCTCATTTTAGCTTTCTGTAAATCATTCATATTGGTACTAGTATTGGGTTCTATGTAACATGGGATAAATGTCGTCGTTTTGTATGTATTAAATATAACTAGAAAGTCAAATGGATTCAGGTGTGGTGTGATGGGATTTTTCACAACATCGATATGTTCTTATAAATACGAAATAAACGTGAAAAAGGACCATAGATCAGCATAAATTATGTTCAGATTTATATCCGGGAAACTCTCAGAACGCATCTCCGGCGATCTATGACCCCGGAGCTTCCAGGGCCTAGGCGGCCCCTGGACCCTCACCTGTTGGGCTGTGATTGTCGACCCTCCTAAGAACTTTCACTACATCTGCTCTTGGAAATTGAAAACATTAGCACCCGCCCCCTTTTAAAATCCTAGTGACGCCCCTGTATAGACATGAGAGACATCCTTGCTTATTCACATGATTTACACGTTGTGTTCGTAAACTGCTGCTCTAATACACGCTATAACAGCCAATCAATTATGACTGCATGACTACTCCAAAAATCGACCAAATACTCGTCTCCGATTCTCGTTGTTGATGACTTCCTTCGCTACATGTATATCAACCAAGTTGTTCGTATTCCATCACCTTGGTTGATATAGCGAATGAATTCGTCAACACCGACAATCGGTTCTTCCCTATGGACATACAGCAGCATGCAGTGGAACGTTCGCTGACGGCGGTAGAATTTTCAATATACCGGTACATGACTCACAAGGAGACAAAAGGCTCCCCAACAAATAGAAAAAAATCTCTGTGCCAGTGACATGATCGAAGCTCAATTAACCTTTGGATTGATATATATTAAAATTATTTATACTTCCGAACATCATTTTCCTTGACGATGAATATTTTAAAAATGTTGGAAAACAGACAACACAAATGGAGTTTACACAGGCCAGGATTTCTTGTTTTATCGCTCGGAAATACGCTAGAACGCCTCTCCGGCCATCTAAGAACCCTGGAGCTTCCGGGGCCTAGGCGGCCCCTGGACCCTCGCCTAATTGTGCTGTGATAGTAGCCCCCCCAATCATGAATTGCTTCCGCCGTGCCTGAATGCTTGTGCCGACGGTCGTCGGTTGTCGGTGTGCCCTCAACACATACAAAATTACTTCAATCGTTTACATGAAATACGCCATGTTGGTCGTCGGTTGTCGGTGTGAAAAATGCAATATAAAATATTATCCTAGCAACACGCTAACGCAACCAGAGCCTCCAGGTATGCATGCGTGACAGGTAACCAGTACAACAGATGAAATATAAGCTCGCAAAGGACAGCGCAAACTAAAGCATCATTCAAAGATTCTTGATCAAGAACCTGTACAAATATAGATACATATGTACACGCATTAGTCTTTTTAAAGTTAAAGTTGTCTTAAATGACGGATTTGCCGCTCATGGACTAAATCATTCGACATTACATCCGTCGAAAACGTTGGGGTTACTCCCCTTCATTATTTTCGTGATTGTATCTGCTCCCAGAGGGCGCTGTGATTAGCCTTGAAGGTCAGCCTTGAATAAAAGTCTGAAGTCTGAAGATGGCGGGAGAGACAAGATACATGCTGTCAATCCAAAAATTGCCAAGATAGTAATGTTTTGTTCGCTGGCACGATGAAATAGATACAGATATTACTGGTGAGTAACTATAATTTTAATGTTCAAACGAGAACAAAGTCGCAAGTTCAGTCCAACCGTCTGTCCTGTCAGTTTATCTGTCGTGTCAGTTTACCAGCATGTAAAATCTTCCCGCACTGTCTATGTACATGTACCCGTCAGCTACCGTACGGCCTAGGAATCGTTTCTCGTACACTTTTCACGGTTGATTCCAATTTTATATAAAAGTAATATCTGGAAAGACACAAACTGACCTGGTTAGTGCTGAGATCAAGACCCTTTCCTGGAAGGAATTTCGCGGGTTACGTGACCTTTTCCCGCACGTGCGGGAGCAGTTACTAACCCGACTTTTTCGGTACCTGTAACCACAGGCGCCGGCCCTAATAATGTTAATTTCAGTGAAATAAAAGCGAAATGTCAATATATTAAATGTTGTTTACGTACGTTGTACGAAGGTGGTGTACGACTCGTATGAACCGATCAGGAAATGCCCCCTTTTTCACAAATTCCTCCCGGACCACCAACAAAACTATAGGCGTATCAATCGATCGCGTATACATTGTATACTTGTTTCCATGATGAACTCTTTTCCATACAAAATAAACTGAAAACTATAAATATTTCAGCAGCGAAGATCAATCGGTAACAAAAATGGCCACAGAACGTGGGTACTTTGGCAAGACGTCATAGCTTCATGCGTAGATATAGTTCAATCATGAACGTCGCTCGCATGGGCTTACCCCGTTCAACTCAGCCCAATAGGGAACAATGGAGCAGTTTCCCCACAGATTTTATCGGGTCGCTGAGGACTCGATTTTCTCGGATTTTCTCGGAGTTCGTCCCGCTTTTAGCTCTGCTGTGGCTAGATAAACATCTTACAAATATTCTACGACACTAACTTCAGAAAATCTTTGCGAAATAAAGACAAATCTTATCCTTAGACGACCAACACCAGTGAAATCCAAACGACGGTAGACTGCGCGTGCAAGAAACGTTCCAATTTTACGCGCGGTTACAGGCTCTTAAAAAGCGATTTCGTGCACGGAAACGGACTGAATTGAATCTGCCCAAAAGAATTAGATTCCAGCGGACAAGAAACCGCGATGGAAATATAGATCGAAATATATATATATGTTCTCTTCCCACTCTCTCACCAAAAAAAGTAGTGGCGTTAATGAGCAAACGTTGCATTGACAGATTTAACAACATTATATCATTTAAACTTTTATTCACATACTGAATTGTACACATTTTCATATATTAAGGAGGGAAATGTTCTGGAATCAGAGCAAGTGATATTTTATGTGATCTCAATTCGTAGAATTTGCTTTTATTTCCATCGCGGTTTCTTGTTCCTGGAATGCATGCTTTTGAGCGGATTCAATTCAGCCCGTTTCCGTGCACGATACCACTTTTTGAAAACATGTAACCGAGGGTGAATTTGGAACGTTTTCTCGTGCGCGCAGTCTACCGTCGTTTGGATTTCACTGATGTTGAACGTCTGAGGTAAGATTTGTCTTTATTTCGCAAAGATTTTCTGAAGTTAGTGACGTAGAATATTTGTAAGATGTTTATCTAGCCACAGCAGAGCTAAAAGCGGGAGGAACTCCAAGAAAATCCGAGAAAATCAAGTCCACAGCGCCCCGATAAAATCTGTGGGGAAACTGCTCCATTGTTCCCTATTGGGCTGAGTTGAACGGAGTAAGCCCATGCGAGCGACGTTCATGATTGAACTAGCGTAAATGTAGATACAGGCTGTAAAGGGAGTTATTTCCCTTGTTTCGTCTGACGTTTCAGGTGATGAGATCCATTTTGGGGAGGAGTAAAGAATTCGAGCCAGGCGTAATCTTCTAAAGCCATCAATGAAGTTGACCTACTTAGAAGTTATGAATGAAATTTTCAAAAATTCTCACAAATTCCACCGTTTTAGCTCCCCCAATATTCCCTAACCTGTCCGCAAGGGAGTACCGTCTATATTTTTAATAAAAATCATCGTAACGTGACAAAAAATGTCATTTTCAAAAAACCCTTTGTTCTCTCCATGCCCATAAACGACGTGCAGCAAATACCGCATCTTCGCAGAGTTGCCGTACCGTAAATAAATGTCTAATCAGCAAAACTCAAACATTTCACAATAATATTCATTCATAACTTACCGGCAAATCAACGAGCAACAACTCGCCGTGAACACCACTGTATGTATTTTCCCTTCCCTTTCGTCCGTTCCACATTCTACCGAGTTGACAACTACACCGCGAATGCAGACAAACAACAATAATCCTTTCGTGTGAGCTCAGGTGATGATCCAGTCAAATCAAAACAACCAATCCAAGCTCACTGCGCCCTGTTTGTATGAATACTAATTAGGGAGCCAAGCAAGGCGGGGGGGGGGCCGATGAAAATAGAATACACTTTTGGGTATGACATTCAATCTGTTATTGTGGCCGGTACAAAAATTCCATCAGATAACACTCCAATGGAACCTTCCTGCTCCCACGTTTCTCACTTCAAACAATGACCGCTAATTCATTTCATCTCAATATCCTTTCTCAGGTACGCAGCCAGGAACGAAAGACTTGGATTATTCCATCTATACAGCACCAGGGCTTCGTGTTTAGAATTAGTACGCGAGCTAAAAATAGCCCAGTGCCACGTCAAAAACTTTATTAGAGGGTATTCGAAAGTCAGGCGAGTGGTTGCAATATAATAACATATAAAATGTGATAGCATGCGTGAGCTGAAATCACTCTCGTGACAAGAATTTACGCGAGTGTTTGCGCGCAGGTGAGCTATGACTCGCGCTAAAAATGAAGCCCTGCAGCACTGAGGGGGACAACGTATGACTCGCGTCGTCGACGACCGCCATACAACATACTGTATTCCACATTGAACGTCTCCTCACTCCCGTCATGACGTCCTCCTCCATCAACGAAACAATATTTCCCTGTGCGATTGTCTTCACCCTGTACCATTCCCAATGTTCATACTCGCAATTTACCCATGTTGTTGGAATAAATTTTCATCATGCTGTATGCCAATAAAAACTGTTCAGAATTCATCCTTCTCCGATTTCTTGTATCATGTCCACCGTTCAGTATTATCACGTCTTTTATGTCCACTTTCCTCATCGTTTGTGTTTGATGTCTATAATGGAATACCTCGCCAACCAGCAATGATACCCCCCCCCCCCCAAATTAATCATTTTGATTTTTCTCTCTCTCGGAAAAAACAATAGTAATATTGAAAAATAAACCCAATCCACGTTGAGTTTATAACAACGGCATATAAGGCCTTTTTTTATTAATTGGTTTACGGATTTTTCTGGCAAAAATGTCCAGGTGGAGGATGGAAAAAAATAAAAATAAAATCAAGCCTCCACACTTATTTATTTTTACTTTCTGACAAACTTCTTAGACACGAGAGGGCGGTAAAAAAAAAAATGATATGTCAAATCCAGGTAATAGCCAGTGTAATAATTACAAGACATTTACCAAAAGATCAATGACGGACGTTTCCTTCAACCAAGCGACAATATCAGTCGCTTTGCGTGAAACCAACACTTCAGTAGGGGTGTTGACAGGACAAGTCATGTTTCCTGCTGTTATTTTGGACAGACAGGCCGGCAGATATGTCGTCAGTTGTCACTGATCTCCTTCAAGACCAAGTCCCCCACCGTCCCAGCAGTTACTGGACCGACAAAGCCCTTGAAAAGGACGGTCGCGTCCTGTCTAAGAGTCAGTGAAAACCACCGCGAGGCCGAACCCGCCATCTTGGCTTCAAACACTGCGCCGTTGAAATGATGTCATGTCTGGTCCCCGAACTACAGCCGAAGGTAACATGGAAGTCGGAAACCACCACCACTGTAACCAAGGGAAGTAACCCGCCTCCAAGACCAAGATGTCTGCAGTGTTGAACTCGTGCGAACTCGAGCGTGAAGAATTTATATAAGATGTTTTACGCACACAGCAAGTATTAAAATGAGACCAATATTGCGAATTTTATGTTTTTATTCTTCCGACAGAGAGGTCAGCAAATGTGACACATCGGCGGATACGATAGAAATAAAAAAAAAATCGAAAATCCAATTTTATTTTTATTTCACTTTTGGCAAAATGAAGGTCGGCGGATCCGTAAACCAATCAATAAAAAAAAAAAGGCCTAATGGAGAGAAGTCAAAACCTGACAGCCCTACTCCTTGGAACAGTGCAACAGTCCAAATAAATCAACTTCCTCACTTGTCGGCATGCTGTCGACAATGTACATCATGAATATTCATAGATTTACTAATTAGGGCGTTGTGTCATGCATATGCATATACGCATGCGTGCAAACTGTTCACTATCTAATCAAAATTTCGGACCTATATATGGTTTAACCCCCTTTCTGATTGCTTTCGGAAACCCTGTGCGAGGTTTAATTATATCTTCCGAACAAATTCCCTCGTGTCCAGGGATTCATAGAAGTCCAAATTTTTACTACCCAATATAAAATATTGAGTTCTTTTTATGCTCAAATTGAGTTTTTCTAAGTTTTTACGGCCCACCCACAAGTTGATATTGAGTTTTTGAATGTTTTTACCACCTACCAATTAAGATATGAACAAATAGTTTCTGTAGTACTAAGGTGAGCTATCTAATGTGATTTGGATAATGGTCATCTGAATGACAAAAAAACATATGTTCTGTATTGTAACTTGCTCACTTATTATGTCTCCCCCAACTACATGTATGTTGGGGGGAGACATCTAGTGTTTGTGCTGTCTGTCTGATTGTCTGTCTGTATGGATGTCTGTCCGTCCCCTTGCCTTTGTCTGCAAGATATCTTGAGAACTACTCAATGGAATTTCACCAAACTTGGACAGAAGCTTCATTGGGATAGCCCCCTCATTTGATTAGGTTTTGGTGTGTGTGCGTGCATTCATCCGTGTCCGGTGTCCGTCCGTCCGTCCATTTACTTTATATACAGGCCTTGTCTGCAAGATATCTTGAGAACTACTTTACGGAATTACACCAAACTTGGATGGAAGCTTCATTGGCATAGCCCCCTCATTTGATTAGGTTTTGGTGTGTGTGCGTGCATTCATCCGTGTCCGGTGTCCGTCCGTCCGTCCATTTACTTGTACATGTATATACAGGCCTTGTCTGCAAGATATCTTGAGAACTACTGGACGGAATTTCACCAAACTTGGATGGAAGCTTCAGTGGGATAGCCCCCTCATTTGATTGGGTTTTGGTGTGTGTGCGTGCATTCATCCGTGCCCGGTGTCCGTCCATCCATCTACTTGTACATGTATATACAGGCCTTGTCTGCAAGATATCTTGATAACTACTTCACGGAATTTCACCAAACTTGGATGGAAGCTTAATTGGGATCTAGCCCCCTCATTTGATTAGGTTTAGGTGTGTGTGCGTGCATTCATACGTGTCCGGTGTCCGTCTATCCGTCCATCTACTTGTACATATATATACAGGCCTTGTCTGCAAGATATCTTGAGAACTACTGGACGGAACTTCACCAAACTTGGATGAAAGCTTCATTGGGATAGCCCCCTCATTTAATTAGGTTTTGGTGTGTGTGCGTGCATTCATCCGTGTCCGGTGTCCATCCGTCCGTCCATCTACTTGTACATGTATTTACAGGCCTTGTCTGCAAGATATCTTGAGAACTACTGGACGGAACTTCACCAAACTTGGATGGAAGCTTCATTGGAATAGCCCCTTCATTTGATTAGGTTTTGGTGTGTGTGCATGCGTTCATCTATACGGAACAGCATGTATACTATAGGTGTGGTTTTGCATTTTCCTATAATGTGATCAATTTCGAAATAGTTGATGCTTCACAATTACATGTATTTCACATTGGTTGGATGCTGTAGATGTCGGCAATCCACTCATTGCTATACAAATCCCGACTCCTCATTGGGTTACTGCAACTATGAAAATCGCCTCTTTGTAATTAATATTTTTATATGTGCAGCTTTGTTTAGGATACTCATTGCTACATTCATTTTATAGCACTTCCCCTTAAATTATGAGCCCACTCAAGGCAAGGTGGGAGGTTGGGGGAGACGTATGTTTTTGCTTAAAAAAACAACCAGCATAGGCTTCATGCCGGAGCGGAAACTTAAGGGTCAAAGCGGAACCTCTAGTTTTAATAGATTTCAAGACCATGGTATATCACCAGCCCTCGCAATTAGCCACGGCAAACAGCAATTGCCGTGGTAAATGCTGGGGTAAAATCACTTCGCGTCGGCAGTTTTTTTGCCGTGGGTCGTCAAGTGATGTTGTTGTTGTTGTCAGTAAACAACATACGGTCGATGGTAAAATACGTCTCCTTGAACTGGCTTTCTTGCTAATAAATTTGGTTTTAATAAACGAGACAGCTACTGGTGCTGTGGTTGTTTGATTGCATAATTTGGAGACATCGGTCGGCAAAATGCACTTTTCCAAGAACTGACAGACAGCCGATCATTCCCGATCTAGAAAGCACAGATCTTCAATTGGATTTCTGTCACTCTCCAGCATGCAGGGCATTTCTCCACTGGCGTTTCTTCGTTGTCACAATAGCACAGGCGACCGCATATGAGGAGAGTGCTCTAGGGAATACGTGAGGGTTACGTTGAAGGGGAATTCACGTACAGTCATGACAGTTAGGATTATGTATTATTGTATTATGAATGGCACGGCAACCTGAAATAGTGAACTGAGTAGCAATCTTAAATTAATTAATTACAGCTGGCACTAAATATCTTATATACTCCATGTTTTCATACATTACCCGGAATATAATTTGCCCGACATTTGGGGTTACCGTACTCCACGTAAGCCCCTACAATTACCATTCTCCTGCACAGCGGTATTTAAAAGTTTTGACAGTGACAATTTGTTGGACCCAATTTGTTTTGCTTTGCCATCGTACGAGAGCATGACGATGCTGACGAAATGGTGAAATTTGAGGTTGTCGTGCATAAAGCCTGAACTGGCGGACAATGGTGGAAAACTGCGCTAGAAATTTTCTTTACTTTTTGAGGCGTGCAAGATCGGCCAACATGTTACGGCCACGTGGCTTTGTCACTATCGCCGTATCGGATAAATGGATAGCTGGAACCTGAGGTAATAAAAAACTGGAATGCCTCCGGCCGACTATATGGACAAGTTCGCGGCACACCAAGAAGCGGCAATAATATTAAGCTGTCGTTGGATGTGCTGAACATTCTGGAGGCGGAATACAAAAACTTTACCAGAAGGAGTTAGGAAAATCAGAGTTTTTATTCATTCTTGTTTGCAAAGAAGCCAAGGCAAAACTTAAAATATTGTTTGTTTGATTAACCCTACAGGCCCCCACCTATAACTTTAGGGTTTTTTTTATTTTACCTTTTTTTTAAATTCATCTAAGAAATATAGGGTATTCCTGAAACTATCTTATATTGAAGTTATATCTGTTAACCAGGAAAACTCAAATCCACACAAGTGGTAATATTTTTTCTGTTTCGCACATCTCGTGTCTCTACTCCCATGAAGCAATAATGTCACCAGGTATGTGATCATGAAAAAGTTCAATTGAGAACTAAAATTAAAATAATAAAACTAAAAATTGACCTACCAACGCATGGTTTGTAGCAAGGTTATGTTACCCCAAACAGAAAACTTGAATTTTTGCTCAATGGTCAGTACATATGACCAGAAGTTCATCTGTATTTTATGAACTTCTGATATGACAAAAATGAATGCATCCAATTGTAGTGGAAAATCTGTGAATTCCAGAAAACATCCTGGGCAAGTCATTTAATTATCGTAGTCAAAACTAGATCTACTGCAAAAAAAAAATGCCGTGGTGAAGCCCTTTTTTGCCGTGGCAATTGATTTCTCCTCAGCAATTTTTTTGCCGTGGAGAATTTTCCTAATTGTGAGGGCTGTATCACTGACAATTTTTCTCATGTTTGACCCCCCCCATCATTCCATCTCGATCATGCATGATGAGTGTCTTGATATTAAAATATTCTACAAAAATACAACTTATAAACGGAGGTAAGACACGTACCAGGATCATCCCCAAGAGAGTTCATATCAAAACATTCTGATGTTAGAACTTTAAGATCACAGATTCCAGTTTGAGGTCAGATTTGGATCTCGCTTAGAAAGACAAAATGGTACGTATAACAATACGAAGATCAATAATTTCTCAACTTCACAACTTCAGATATCAGACTGTCCGTCTTTATCAAACAATCCCTTGGACCTCGTGTTCGTAGCAACAACAGCGGTAAGAGATCACAAACTATCATAAACATTCAAAGATAATTATCATATGACGCTTGCAAGAGACACTATAAAATCCTTACATCATCAGCTGATTTTCATGTAAGATGTAGCAGCTGTCAAGCAGAATGATGTCTTGAACTCGGACTTCTACTTTACCAGGGGCGGCGGAAGCGGGGGGTCTGGGGAGAGGGTGGGGGCTCAGCCCCCCCAGTTTCAACAAAAGCTGGGTGACTTTTTCATGATTTTGGTCATAATATGTCCAGATATACAGGCCGGATTTTATTTGCCGCGCTAGGTTTTCACGCAGCGATCATTTTGTACTGGACGGTCACCTGGCTGTGGTATGGACAATGAGGATGTGGTTGTGTTTAATGTGCTGTGCTTTGCTGATACTTTTTATTCCGTTCGCTATGACGAATCGTGACTGCTACATAGGCCCCTATGGTAATTTGCATGGAATATGCATATGCATCATCCAACGATTAGCTGATTTCAAAAGTTCAAAATGAAGCTAAAACTTAGTTTCATATTATTTCTTTTTGTGTTCATACTTTTCTCTCCAAACGTGTCAGCGCTCTCCCACCCTCGGCTGAAATGTTAATTTCTTCGAGATCACTGCGTATAGTTCGAATTTTGGAAAGGAAAAATTCTTTTTTTACATTCATATGTTATCAACTCAATTTTTCTTTTAACCCTTTCGTACTTATACCGGCCAAAACCGGCCGGCATCATATATACCCATAACGGCCGAAACCGGCTGCAATTCACCACCACGCAAAAAAATCGCCGCACAGTAAAATGTTCGTCAAGTGAGAGGTCGTCGGTAGTCCACATCGTTGGACAAGGAAATAGTCGACAATATACGTTCAAATTTTATTGTAAATCATGCAATAAACGTATAACAAGTTTATTTTATTGAAGACGTACCTTCCTTGTGATGAAAATTGAGAAAATCGGCGAAGAATTTGCCGTTTTTGACCATTTTCAACGCTATCGAAATCCCATTTCCCGCGGTAGAATGTTAGAGATATTGGTTTCATTTTAAAGGTCATTTCCGGGTCTTTCGACCTGTGACGAGTGATTTGATTGGATAGGATTGAATAACGAAGGATTTGATTGGATAGAGATGTGATCATTCTTTGATAGCGTGACCAAATTGACCTCGAGCCGACCTCGACCGGGCTCTGTTAGTATCGCGAAGCCGATTAGTTGAGAGTGTGAGACAATGGCAGCGATTGGCCGGCCGCCTGTCCGCGTGTCCGTCTTCAGTGCCGGTTGAATTTCTCGCCAAGGAAAATGGCTTCGTTGAAACTTTAGCGAGCCGACTGTTGGATTTACAATGGAAATAAAGGGTTTCTCGGATTTATATGTCGGATTAAAACCCACACGGACGATGCACTGGTATTTTAGCACGATCGTCCGGTTGAATTGGGCGAATCGTGAAGAGATTTTTTATGGAAACTATCAGTTGGCTGGGACATACACTCACGGTAATGTTGTCGAAATCAGAGATTTTTTTTTTGTTTATTTTATTTTCTCGCCTGGTCTGGTTTTATTTTAGACACAAATGGGCAGATATTTTGAAGGACAGATTAATTAAAGTATGGGCTTTCTGAAAATATATATATTTAGCGGGGTTTCAATCAAGCTACATGCAAATATATTGCTTCAAAAAAAGACTGTCTATAACAAAATCCTCGCATGCATTTATCCGAACATACAAGGCTGACAAACGAGACTATCAGCAAGTAGCAAAGAGTTAAATGGCGAGAAAAATCACAAAAACAATATCGATATGCAGTTGATTTATAATTTATATAGTGATGATGTCGTTTTATATGCCGAAAATCGGCCAGAATGCGTCTACAGCCATCTAGGAGCGCGGAGCTTCCGGGGCCTAGGCGGCCCCTGGACCCTCATCTAAAGTGCTATGATAGTCGAGCCCCCCCCACTTTTTGAGAGCTTCCGCCGCTGCTGTTTACGTCCATCGCATGGTCGCCGTCGAACTTCAGAACAAAGGAACTGTCAGTAAATCTCGCCACCTCCAGGGGTAGAACTTTGCAAAATTTTGCGAGAATCCAGTTGGATTCTCAGTGACTTAGTTTGCGAGAATCTAAAGAATCCAAATTTGCGGAACCAAGCATTTTGCGACCAGTTGCTATTTTCACTGGAGCACAACTAAATGTAAACTTCTCAATGGGAAAAATTGAAATTGTCTCATTTATTCTGAGGAGGGTGGTTAGCGCACCTAAAATAGCACAAATTAGTTCAGGCGAGTGATTGGTTATCTCCACTGATGAGCAGTATTCAACCCAAACATTTTTGCTAAGTGGTAAGTAATATATACTCTTAATTTTATTTCATTTGTATCTTTGTATTGCATATGAAACAAATATTGGAATTGTCTGCATTGTAAAAAAAAAACAGTAAAGCAAACAATTGTTATTAATGAACCTTTATATAAAGACTAGGCTTAACAGTTGGCTATGGATTTATATGAGATACGCAACAACATTAAAAAGATAAGGAAATTCCAGATATTTTTGTCTCACATTTTTTCATTTCATACCATGATGGTTTTTACAGTGAAAGATAAAGATGACCAACAAAAATTCTCGAGTCAGGGCATGTACAAGAAATGCAATTCCGTTAAAGTTAAAATCTCGACCTCAAATAAACTGACTTCTGAAGAAATGCGTGTTCTCATCGTGAAGTATTAGACCGTGTTGTTGTTGTGGCTCATGACGGGTCTCGTACAGGCAATGTCTCTGAAGAAACGATCCATTTTTATTTTCATAAATTTCCTACCGCTTGATTCTACTTTGCCCGATGTTCTGTCTTAGGGAAAATTGTTTGTCATTCTAATTATTAACGAATCCGAATCAAATTCATCTGCTAAATGATATCCAAAATTATGTCCCAGGTTTCATTTTCACCCTCGTGTACTTTCCGTCTGCTGACCACGTGTTCGCATTCAATTCCTTCATATAGACTGTTTTCGCCTGTTGGGTTTAACGTAGGTAGCTGTGCACCAGCAGCCGAGCGAAGGAGAATACACTCAAACCTTTGGCGCTTGTCGGGAACCATTACAGAGAGTATTCGAGGCTCCCAAAAAATAATCGAGCAAAGGTCTCCGAGATTTAGTTAGCGCATTACGTCATCAAAACATGTGAAAACCGCCACTTCCGTTTGTGTTCGTTACGCAGAAAGATGAAGGGATATCTCGCAGTTTTCTGATTACAGGTCAGCTATTTGACTTCAATTTCCGTCAAATATTGAATAAATCTCTCTAAATGAACAACACATCCATTAAGCTAAGCTTTGCTTGCGCAAATCCAGTTGGATTTGCACCATTTCGAGTTTTGAGTTTTCGTCAAAAACATTGAGTATTTCTTGTCCAAAACTAGCCTGAAAACATCGGCTAAGGGGTCTATTTTTTTTTTTTTTATTGTTGTTGCTGACCCCTTTAGCCCGAATCACATATACAGACCGAAAAGGAAAAAAATAAATAAGACGTCGGTCACTCGAGATCTTCAACTGCACACGGCGTGGGGAATTGAGACAAAGGCACGAAAAGCATTTTATCGAATAAATAATATGATTTGGCATCTCCAGAACTTTGATAATCAACTAATGACTCATTCTGTTAGACGAAATCTTCTTCCAAACTCTAATTTTGTCATCTAACTCGTCAAGTTGCCGCCATTTTCAGTCTCGTTGAGAGAACGAGATTGTCAACGCGATTGACCTTTCTGACCACGTGACTCGTCCATTTCACCATAGTCAGATCAGAAAGGTCACGATACTAGTGCGCGCGCGCGGCCAAGTCTCGTTGAGCTGTAATCTGAAGAAATGGCGGTAAACATCGAAATCGAGCGTTTATTGTGTTTTCTTCGTCGTCACTAATTTTCTGGAGTCCCAAACAGTCAAAAGAGATGGTACATGGTGAAAGAAGCTCAGGTCGGTCAAACTATATCAAATTGGCATATTTTTTCTCTCCCGTTTCGTTATTTTCGTCAGCGAAAAGTTGCTCTTCGCGACACGAATTTTTTTTCTCCAAAATTTAACCCACCCTCGATCTGGGCTGTGATAGGAATGCCACGCCCCCTTACCCTAAATTTACCTATCACAGCCAGAGTTTCTGGGTTAGTCCAAAACGTACACTTTTGAGTTTTTTGCTGTCTATATTCAGTTTTTGACATTTTCTTACTACCGTTTAACGGTAGTAAGAATGGACGTCTATGAATCCCTGGTGTCATGCTTGCATACGTAGCTCAGTCGATAGAGCGGAAGCCTATGGTCCAGAGTGTGTGGTTGGTGTGTTCGATCCTACCCCTTGTCATCATTGAACGGTAATGTACTTGTACTGTATTTCCTTGTACTAACCCATGTGTAATAAAATAAATAAATGCCAAATAAATGTACATTCGTCTACAGGAAAACGGAATTGTGGTACAGGATGAATGAAGAGGGGACAATGATACAGAAGTGTGTGGTAAGGCAGTTTCGAAAAATTTCACTCTATAACTTTTTATACCTCAAAATAAATCCTAGCCCCATTTATTACTCTGGCCCCAAAAAAATATCGCCCTTTTTACCCCTCGGCCAAAATTTGGCCGAAGGGTATTGTCGTTGTCATGTACGTCCGTCCGTCCGTCTGTCCGTCACACCTTTCTCGTTACCAAGATATCTTTAGAACAACCTAACCTAGGCACACCAAACTTGCAGTGCACATCCGTATGCTCGTGACCCAGAACCCTATCGAATCTGGACGTGATTGGTTGGAAACTTTGGTGGCCATCTTTAATTTATGCGAAACCATCACAGCTTTCTTGTTACCAAGATATCTTTAGAACGACTTACCCTAGGCAACCCAAACTTGCACTGCACATCCATATGCTCATGACCCAGAACCCTATTGAATCTGGACCTGATTGGTTGGAAACTTTGGCGGCCATCTTTAATTTATGCGAAACCATCACAGCTTTCTTGTTACCAAGATATCTTTAGAACGACTTACCCTAGGCACCCCAAACTTGCAATGCACATCCATATGCTCATTACCCAGAACCCTATTGAATCTGGACCAGATTGGTTGGGAACTTTGGCGGCCATATTTAATTTATGCGAAATCTTTAATCTAGTGTATCTTAGGTACCATTTCTCTGTTCAGTGTGAAACTTGGTATAGATCATCGATGCATCAAGAAACTTCAAAGGAATGACCAAACCAGTTTCCCTGATTCGGTGAAAACCTTGGCGGCCATCTTTAATTTATGCAAAATCTTTAGCGATATATATCTCTGATACCGTTCAAGTGTTCTATACGAAACTTGGTATACAGTATTGATGTATCAAGAGATCTGCAATGTATAGCCACATCAGTTCCACTGAGTGGCGGGAAGGATTGGCGGCCATCTTTAATTTATGCGAAATCATTAATGATCTCTATCTCTGATACTGTTCGAGTGCTCGATGTAAAATTTGGTATATATCATCGATCCATCAATAGACTTACGTTAAATGGCAGTTCTGGCGTTTCTGATTGGGCGGAAACCTTGGTGGCCATCTTTAATTTATGCAAAATCTTTAATGATGTATATCTTTGATACCATTTCAGTGTTCTATATGAAACTTGGTATCCAGCATCGATGAATCAAGAGACTTCCAATGATTAACCACATCAGTTCCTCTGAGTGGCGGGAATGATGGGCGGCCATCTTTAATTTATGCGAAATCATTAATGATCTCTATCTCTGATTTTCAAATGCTCGATGTAAAATTTGGTACACATCGTCGATGCATCAACAGACTTATGTAATGAATACCGGTTTCTCTGATTGGACGGAAATGTTTGAGGCCATTTCTAATGGCAAAATTTTTCATAATCTGTATATTTGTCACTTGACTGCTTGGTGTTCCTGAAGTCTTGTTTCAAATTGAATACATTAAGAATGGCTGGCGCCCAGAGCCGAGGGGATTTCTGATGCGCAGCTTCGTATTAGAATGTGTTTTAATCCACCAATGGGAATAGAGGAGATCATGTGGTCGTGAGAATAGATTGGCATGAATGAAATGCCGTCAGTAGAATACTACGCTGGCTCGAATTCTTTACGACTCCCTCCATTTTGTGCATTGTGTATATTTTCGTTATTATATTTCTTACGGGCGTTTTCGCGGTTTATGAATGCGTCTAAAATGCGTAAATAAGTTACTAGTGTCTTTTGTCCGATTTGAGCATGTTTTATATCTGCTAATTTATGAATGCACTTCTAAATGTATTTTAATGATCACACTGTTATTCATGTCAAAGCTCTAGGGATCCATATATTCGTGTACTGCTGTACATGTATCTACGCATGAAGCTATGACGTACCCATGTTCCGCTCCATTTTTGTTACCGATCGATCTTCGCTGCTGTCGAGGATAATAAATTGAGAGTTTTCGGATTATTTCGGCTGGAATACCCTCCGTCCTGGAACTAAGTATATGCTAAATTGGAAGTAGGATGTATACTTGTTCAGCTTATCCATCCCTTTGTTGATGTTTTCGAGGATAAAGCTGTGGAAACGAGACATTTGGACAGTGTGCAGGCGGCTTGCGTTACGTACCTTGTTGTTACAACAACAACACGGCATATACAGATATAGACACGACACTAATATCTCTTCAATCAACCAAATTTACATAATTAGTGCAGCTGCCTGTGCTGTAACCCACGAGATAGTTAAATCATGAACGTCGCTCCGCATGTGTTTACTCCGTTCAACTCAGCCCAATAGGGAACAATGGAGCATTTTCCCCACAGATTCTATCGGGGCGCTGTGGACTCGATTTTCTCGGAGTTTGTCCCGCATTTAGCTCTGCTGTGGCTAAATAAACAAACATCAGTGAAATCCAAACGACAGTAGAGTGCGCGTGCAAGAAGCGTTCCAATTTTACGCGCGGTTACAGGTTCTCAAAAAGCGATATCGTGCACGGAAACGGACTGAATTGAATCTGCCCAAAAGAATTAGATTCCAGCGGACAAGAGACTGCGCTGGAAATATAGATAGAAATATATATATAAGTTCTCTTCCCACTCTCTCACCAAATATAGTAGTGGCATTAATGAGCAAACGCTGCATTGACAGATTTGACGACATTATATCATTTAAACATTTATTCACATACTGAACTGTACACATTTTCATATATTAAGGGGGGAAATGTTCTGGAATCAAAGCAAGTGATATTTTATGTGATCTCAATTCGTAGAATTTGCTTTTATTTCCATTGCGGTTTCTTGTTCCCGGAATGCATGCTTTTGAGCGGATTCAATTCAGCCCGTTTCCGTGCACGATACCACTTTTTGAAAACATGTAACCGAGCGTAAATTTGTAACGTTTTCTCGCGCGCACAGTCCACCGTCGTTTGGATTTCACTGATGTTGGGCGGGTGGTTGGGTGGGTTCAGTTTCCTGTTGCTTCAACGCATTTTGCTGAGAAGCAACAGGAACTTGATATGTGATGTCTAGCACTGTAATATCACTTGTCATTATTGCACCATGTACATGTAAGCGTCCTGTCTGTGTCTTGTGCGCTGTCCTCAGTATTTTATAGGGTGGATGGAGGGTGTCTGGTTCTATGCTGCTTCAAAGATTTCTTCTTTGAAGTAGCAGGAACACAACTGGGCTGGGTGGTGCTTAGTTGGTTCGTCGTGATATAGCTGAAATATTGTTGAAAGCGACGTTAAATTCTATTCACTCACTCACTCACTGATGTTGGTCGTCTAAGGTAAGATTTGTCTTTATTTTGCAAAGATTTAAAATCACAAATTATCACTCAGTTAACACACAACTTTTTGTTTTATGTTTTTGTGTGGAAGTCCCCAGAATTTATTTGAAACTGAAGATGTGAAATTGCACATACCATTGCATTTTGACAGCATAGTTACAAATGTACAACCAAAAAAAACAAAAAACAGCAGGTCATCAAAAGTTTTCTATTTCGGACCCTGGATGGTACAGAAGCCTAAAGTAATTAATGAAATTGACTGACCTTCACCTGTTTTATCGAGGGCAAATTTAGCACAAGCAATAAATTTTAAAGGAGTGAAGATTAGCACTCCAAATTCATCATACTTGTGCAATTGGTGGCTGACTAGAAGCCTATCCCATTTGACAACCTATTTTCTCTAGGTTATATACTTTATATTATGATATACATGTAACATGAAATATAGCTAGGCATTCTGAATTGATACCACATATATGCATCTGATGATGGACCTGAACTCTTTGAATATGAGTGATGTTGACCTGTTTTCTCAAGGTCAAAAACTGTTTGTTAAGTCACATGTTAACTGCCAACATACACTCCAAATCTAACATTGTCATCATTTTGTTGTGGCTATGGTTGTCTTCCAGAACAATTTAACGAATTTTGCACTTGCTCCAACAGCTTCATGCTTCAACTTTAACCATGCTGTATCAGCTGAGTTGTTAGATCACACAGCCAGTGAGGCCATCCTTAAAAATAAGTTTGTTGCGCGTAACCCGACCGACTGTCCAAAAATCCGCCGATTGGAAACTTTTTTTCGCCGATTTTCCAACCGGTCATCTTTTTATTTTGCAATGTCAGAATTATCTCCCCTATCTCCTCTCTCGGGTAAACGTATGTAAAACGTTCGCCCAGCAAAGCAAGCAGGATTTCACTCTCCAGTAGTCGGCGATGTGAGCTTATGTCACACTTTTTGAAGGCATAGCCTCCATGGCCCAGTCCGCAGGGGAATGCAGTTTTCGTCTGCCACGTGTATATGGCGGGAAGTTCCCCCTTCTGTTTTGTGTTTGGGTTTGATGGAGAGTCGAGAGGACAATAAACACATCGAGAGGCAACAGCAAAACAGGATGGAAAAATATTTCATAACGGTTGGTTATTAAAACCTGCCATAAAGAGCTCTGTCACGAATCGATGGGGAATGTCAATCAATCAATGTAGACATGTTTATGACTGTCACCACCTCGTGGGTCCGTACACCGACAGATTCTGAGACTGACGATGTTACAACAACAACGATGTTTGGATTTCTACTTTTATCCGAGAAGACTTCAGTGTGCCTGAATGCAGAAAATCTATACTGCTTTGTTGTTTAACCGAAACTTTATAACCCTCTATGTCGATGAAGCTATGGATAGTGTCAGTGGCTTCAGCGGTCTTGACAAATTAGACCCGTCAGTTTAATTTTGACGTTCCGATGTCGGCATCAAATACGCTTGTCAGAATTCCACCTCGGACTAAATTCCACGAAAAGATACAGGTTAGAAACTTAGTATTTGCCTCAGTGTTGTCAGTAAATTAAATTACGATGTATTTCTAATCTGAATAAAGGAAGTACCTAAGTATTCAATAAAAGCACACCATAAATTTGCAACGAGGAAGGACAGTAATGATGTTAATGATTAATTTGAGGTAATTTTCTTAACTCCAAATGGTAATGAACAACCTTCTGCATAACACTGAGAAGATTTTTTTCTTTCCTGTCACAATTTTGGCAAAAGTGTATTGTCGTCATCATGTACAGCTGTCCGTCCATCCGTACGTCCGTCCGTTACCGCGATATCTACAGAACCGTTTCATGCATGGCAACCAAACTTGTTACATATATTTATCTTCACGTAAATCAGAAGCCTATCGAAAATGACTCATCTCGGACAATATTTTGCAGAGTTATGCCCCTTTTTACAAATAAAAATCCATTTATGATTTGTTATTGTGATAATTTCAGAACCGTTCCATATACAACATCCTAACGTGATACAGTTGTTTCTCTTGACCTGAACTAGTCTATCGAAAATGTCTTGTCAGAAAGTATTTTGCAGAGTTATGCCCCTTATCTAATAAAATCCACTAATTCCTATGTTAAGTTTGCATATAATTTCTATATCATGTTTGTATACTATCACATTTATTTATTGATTGGATAACTGATTTATTGATTGATTCTCTTACACAATGCGAAGAATGCCTGCAAATCTGTTTTGAAAATGACACTAGATGCCTATCGAGAATGAAATTATTTCTATATCATGTTAGTATACTATCACATTTATTTATTGATTGGATGACTGATTTATTCTCTTAGACAATGCAAAGAATGCTTGCAAATCTGTTTTGAAAATGACATACATGTGCCATTTAGTATACATGTACTGCATTTATCTAGCCATGTGTATTGTTGTTTTGGTGAGACATCGATACAGCTCTTTCAATTTATTCCAGAAACAAATTAATTTAAGGAGAGGAAAACTCTACGTAAGCCCCTACAATTACCATTCTCCTGCACTGCGGTATTTAAAAGTTTTCACAGTGACAATTTGTTTAGCTTTGCAGGCGAAGCCGATATATGACATCACTACGGGTGTATATAGGGTGTATATATACACCCGTAGTGATGTCATATATCGGCTTCCCCTGCAAAGCTACAATTTGTTTTGCTTGGACATCGTACGAGAACATGACGAGGCTGATGAAATGGTGAAATGTAAAATTTGAGGTTGTCGTGCATAAAGCCTGAACTGGCGGACGATGGTGGAAACTGTGCTTGAATTTTAGTTTTTGAGGCATGCAAGATCGGCCAACATGTTACGACCACATGGCTTTGCCACTATCGCCGTATCGGATAATGGATAGCTGGAACCCGAGGTAATAAAAAATTGCAATGCCTCCGGTCGACCATATGGGCAAGTCCGCGGCACACCAAGAAGCGGCAACAACATTAAGCTGTCGTTGGATGTGTTGAACATTATGGAGGCAACAGACAAAAACTTTACCAGAAGGAGTTTTCATTCATTCTTGTTTGCAAAGAAGCCAAGGCAAAACTTAAAATATTGTTTGTTTGGTTAACCCTACCTACCCACCAAACTTATAACTTTAGTTTTTTAGCTCATCTGGGCCGAAGGCCCGATGGGCTTATGTCATGGCCTGATTGTCTGTCGTCTGTCGTCCGTCGTGCGTCGTCCGTCGTGCGTCGTGCGTAAACATCTTCTCTGAAACCGCTTGGCCGATTAAGCTGAAACTTGGCATGCATGTTCCCCCCAATGAGTACACCAGAATTTGTTCATGCCGTGTCGATACGATTTTAAATATGGCCGCCATGGCGGCCATCTTGAATTTGCCATTGAAACATTGTTATCGCGATTTCTCAGGAACTACTGCATAGATCTTTCTCAAATTTGGTACACAGGTTCCCCTTGGGGTCTAGTTGTGCAAGATACCTGTTGTGGTCTGATTCACAAATCCAATATGGCCACCAGGCGGCCATCTTGGATTTCCCCATGAAACATTGTTATTGCAATTTCTCAGGAACTACTTTGTGGATCTTCCTCAAATTTGGCACACAGGTTCCCCTTGGGGTCTAGTTGTGCAAGATACCTTTTCTGCTCTGATTCGAACATCCAATATGGCCACCAGGCGGCCATCTTGGATTTCGAGATGAAACATTGTTATCTCGATTTCTCAGGAAGTGCTGCATGGATCTTTCTCAAATTTGGTACAGAGGTTCCCCTTGGGGTCTAGTTGTGCAAGATACAATTTGTGGTCTGATTGAAAAACCCAATATGGCCACCAGGCGGCCATCTTCAATTTGCCAGTGAAATCTTGTCATCATTATTTTTCGTTAACTACTGCATGGATCTTTCTCAAATTTGGTACACAGGTTCCTCTTGGGGGTCTAGTTGTGCAAGATACCTTTCCTGCTCTGACTCGAACATCCAATATGGCCACCAGGCGGCCATCTTGGATTTCCCTATGAAACTTGGTTATCATGATTTATCAGGAAGAACCGCATGGATCTTTCTCAAATTTGATACACAGGTTCCCCTTGGGGTCTTGTTGCGCAAGATACAATTTGCGGTCTGATTGAAAAATCCAATATGACCACCAGGCGGCCATCTTGGATTTCCAGATGAAACATTATCGCGATTTCTCAGGAACTACTGCATGGATCGTTCTCAAATTTGGTACAGAGGTTCCCCTTGGGGTCTAGTTGCGCAAGATACAATTTGTAGTCTGATTGAAAAATCCAATATGGCCACCAGGCGGCCATCTTGGATTTCCAGATGAAACATTGTTATCGTGATTTCTCAGGAACTACTGCATGGATCTTTCTCAAATTTGGTACAGAGGTTGCCCTTGGGGTCTAGCTGTGCAGGATAACATATATGGTCTGATTGAAAAATCCAATATGGCCACCAGGTGGCCATCTTGGATTTTCCCATGAAATTTTGTTATCGTAAATTCTTAGGATATTACTGCATGGATGTTGATACACAGGTTCCCCTTGTGGTCCAGTTGTGCAAGATACCTTTTTTGGTTCATTTCGAAAATCCAATATTGCCGCATCTTGAATTTCCCATGAAACTTTATCATAAAATCTCAGGAAATAACTGCATGGATCATTTTATAGTGTTCAGGGGGACAACACAAGTTAGAAACTCATCTATTGCAGTTCTTTAGTAAGGATTTGTGGGGTAGCCGTGTTAGTCTATTAAACTAGTAGATAGACGGGAACGTAACACCATTTGAGACTAACTATATTTATTCTACACCTGAGGAAGCAGATTTATCTGCGAAAGCTCGTGTAGAATAAATATAGTTAGTCTCAAATGGTGTTACGTTCCCGTCTATCTACTAGTTCTTTAGTAAAAATTTCTCACAGCTACTTTCTCCAGTTACAGACAGATGACCCACAGTGCCGTGGCACTATCTTTTACATCTTCGCAGACAGATGGGGGTATGTCTTGGTTAGGCCATACCTCACCAGAGATTACTTTCATTGGAAAAATGTCCTGTTGCATCTCATTGCCATCATAACAACCCAGTCGCACATATTTCGTACTCGACATGTCTCCCCCTGGTGCATATACCCACAAAATATTGGAATCGTAGGTTAAAAACTGTCCAATGTACTGTCCGGACACGAAGTGGGACAGACGGACGAACGACTGCAATCACATAATAAAAATTGGTTCTGGTTATTGCTTATACAGCTTTACTGACAATCACACATTATATTTTGGTATAATTGCCTTTATTCCATAACCTCCAATTACAATCATGAATTTGCAGCTTGACCTCCTGTGAAATCGACTATGTTGCCATTTTGTTCAGGGGAGACAACGCAAGTTAGAAACTCATCTATCGCAGTTCTTCAGTAAAAATTTCTCGCAGCCACTTTCTCCAGTTATAGCCAGATGAGCGCTACAGTGCCGTGGCACTATCTTTTATTTTATCTTATTTTTTTTTAATTCATCTAAGAAATATAGGGTATTCCTGAAACTATCTTATATTGAAGTTTATATCTGTAAACCGGGAAAACTCAGATCCATACAACTGGTAATATTTTCTCTGTTTCGCACATCTCCTGTCTCTACTCCCATGAAGCAATATTGTCACCAGGTATGTGATCATGAAAAAGTTCAATTGAAAACGAAAATCCAAATAATAAAAATAAAAATTGACCTACCAACCCATGGTTTGTAGCAAGGTTATGTTACCCCCTAAACAAAACACTTCTTAACTTTAGCTCAATGGTCAGTACATATGACCAGAAGTTCATCTGTATTTTATGAACTTCTGATACGACAAAAATGAATGCATCAAATTGTGGTTGAAAATCTGGGAATTCCAGCAATCATCCTGGACAAGTCATTTAATTATCGTAGTGAAAACTAGATCTACAGCAAAAAAAAATGCTGTGGTGAAGCCCTTTTTTGCCGTGGCAAATTGATTTTTCCTCAGCAATCTTTTTGCTGTGAAGAATTTTCCTAATTGTGAGGGCTGTCCAGTATATTTGAAAGATAATTTAAAAAAAAAAAAATTCCTAGCTGAAATATCTTGACATTTCTCATGAAAAATCATCCATCTATAGAGTTGTGCCTTTATTTTTGGGGGCGAAAATGAGCACTAAAATACTATTCTATTTCATTCCATCTCTACAAATATGTTCACTCAAGCTACAAAACATGCATGTCAAATAAATGGGTACCAGCAAATTTCTTACTTTTAAAAGTCAAAGTGAATGGTTTATTGTTCTTGTATTTGATTTATTGTTGTCTCCATTCCTAGGAATGAAGCAGGCCACACTGGTGTTAATTAATGAATTGTCAATGGAACAAGAGAAGAAGAACAAGGGAACTCAAACCCAGATTGTTTTGCTTTGTTTAATATGTTGAGGAACAACATAATTTCAGTTGAAGATAATGGGTGAATAGAAGACAGGTTGATCAACAAATTTAGTGGAACCCCTGTATACATGTACATGTAGCAGTTGTAGATCTTGATCATGTTGGGCTTATTGGTCAGATGAAATGTAAAGACTGGTCAGGTCTCTAGTTGTTGTTGTCATTCACCACTGGCATGATTGTGTGGTACTGCAGTACTTGTAGTCAACCCCAACACAGGACAATATTGGATACAAATTCCATAATCATGGCAGCCCTCGCCGATTTTCTGGTGAACTGTAGAGTGAAATTCTAATCAAATTATTCCAAACACAATCTGATGACGGTCACCGGGAAGCATACAGTATATAGTTCATGTAAGAGGAGATACCGCTTTTCAACGTGACTTCACATGTTAGCATATGGAACAATGGCCGACCACTTCCCCATTTGCTACTATTGGAAATCCCGTAAATTCACGTCACTTCGTCTTACATGATCTATATGCCTAGCAAATCTTTCAGGACAAGTGTGGAGTTTTCTTTACTGGTGAGACCAACAAAGCACAAAGATGGCCAAATGGATAACAACAACAACGAAGAAAGGCAAACCTTTTTGATGCATTGAAACCGCTGCTTGGATTTCCATGAAATTGGGTTACATTAATGCTAGAGGATAGACAACAGACACGAACTGAAAAGATGGTGATATTTATGACATTCCAGTAAGTGTAAATCATTGATTGAATGATTGAATTGACATTTGTTTTGCGGTGAATATTGTAAAAAAGTTGACGGACATATGGTTTAAACAATATATTTATTCCCTCAAAGGGAAACTGGGATCAGCGAACAGGCATGCCTATACTAACGCCTCTCCCAGACAAACAAATTGAAAATACAAATCGTGATGGACATATACATGTATTATCGGACGGACATATGACATTAGAACAAATGACATTAGAAACATTTACATTTCTGTTTCTCTCTTATACTGCAGATAAGAAATGTGCAGTGTAAAACTGTTTATATTCAGATATGCATACATTACACAAATTTGTGGGTTTAGCAAACACATTACAAGAGTCAGTTTTTACCCCTCGGCCATTTTGGCCTCGGTATTGTTGTCGCCATGTATGTCCGTCCGCAAGTCCGTCCATTACCGCATTTCAGGCAAAACCGCTTGAGACACAAACACCAAATTTTCAACACTTATTTATCTAGTGCTAAGCCAGACGCCTATCGAAAGTGGCTCCCCTCAGCCCATATTCTACAGAGTTTTGCCCCTTTACAGATATATTAATTTCTATTTCTGTCCTACATGCCTGAATGTAACCAGCTATATCTGCAGAACTGTGTTTGGTATAGTTACTATATTTTGGAAACTTATTTATATTGTTGTATATTCTACAAGCCAACAAAGGATTACTCGCCTCGGCTTATGGAGTTATGCCCCTTTCTGATGTAATAATCTCCGACTTTGTTATTTGTAGCAGAATGTGCAAGTTATTTTTGCAGAT
>JAVTVY010018608.1:0-70949 GCA_036873755.1 Hanleya hanleyi
AAATCCGGATATATCCGGAAGACTTCAATCTCTGCTCTAAGGGAAAGACAAAGGGTTTTCCAATCTCCAGAAACTGTAGTCAGAACAGTTGCCCCAGGAATCTGAATGCAAATGTTGGGAATTGTCGGACTTCAAAAATGTTATTATTTCAATGTGTGAATGTATGAATCACAATTCACAACTCCCTGGCACAGGGCAATTTACAATGTCCTCACTCAATAGGTTTATGAGGGTCCTTAATATTCTGAAATCTCATCAATGCAGAGGCTTGGTCATACAAGTGTAAAATTGGCCAGCACAGACCAACAAATTGCCTGGTCTCTCATGGGGCCCCATAAACTGTACAGCATTGCTCACCAATCAATAAATCATATGTGCCCATACAATGGTACTTTGGTCAGCTCTGTGTAAATAATGCTAATAATTTAGGTCCAGTGTCTGGCCTGCACTCTCATCAGTCTTACTACTTGTCCAGTTGAACTGTTCTGTTGACACAATGTCAACACCAGTGGACATTACCAGCATCAATATCTGGACCACTATATTGACACAACCCACAACTAATCACTTCAATGGATAAAATCATATGGACATATGGACAATAGGACAATTTTAAAAAAGCAAATAATTTTGGGCCTACCCCCAACATTGTGGCTAAACAAGCAATCATATTATTTAGTCAAAATGATATCTACATGTAAATGAATACCCGAGTACAACAATTACTAATTTTCGCCAATGCTGTTTCAACCCATCCTTTTTCATTTTCACACGAGCCAATATTTTGCGATAGTACTGATGACGGTGATTAAGATGTATTTTTGTAGGGTAGCCTCGAAACTCGAGCACCACGATGAATCAATATATGAACAATTAATGTGTCCATTTTATCTTCTGAGAAGTTCACTGTCCACAAAGAAATATTCAGATTAATTTGTCCCAGATTATCTTAATTAACATCTATCCTGGGAGGTAATAACCGAAGGTCAGTTAAATATATCACATCTGAATAACTCCTTGTACATGAAGCTGGAGAATAGTCCAGTCTGTAAACTAATTGGATCAGGGTAAATTCATATGAATAAATTGGAAGGCTGGGTTGAAGATGCACATGCATGTTTTTACAAGGAAAGGCATAAATTACTTAGAACCTTGGTATGAACATACATGTATGTCAGTGATCACACATTATTCACATGTCATAGGTTTCATGCTGCAGTTATAAGCTTACATGTATGAACATATGCTTCTGTTCAGAAAGTTAATTTGACCAAAAATATATCAGTGATGTTTTCAGGTACCGGTACGAAGATTCGAAATAAAAAGCTACTACGAGACAAACACACGACTAATAATTTCACATAAATTAACGAGAGATCCTGAAGGATCTTGGCGCCCACCATTGTCCGATAATTGTAAGCTAATAACCAGAGGATCTTTTTGTCCATTGCTACTGAGAATGAACGATTGATTTGTAATTTTGTTTACAGAATTTCAAATCTGAGCAAAAAAGATCGAAAATTAAAAGGGACACTGGAAAACAAGATATAATCTTTCTAAGTTTCAGGAGTTTCAAGATTTCTAGAAACTGTTCTTATGTCGGTTGTTTTTGTACAAGAGAAATGAGCAAAGTTAGTCTGAAAGTGAATGTATATGTACGGGGGATACTTCGTCTTCGTTTTGTAGTATTTTTTTTTTTTTTTGCACGTGTCATCATTGGGTACAGGAAGCGAAGATTTTATAATTAGGAACGAATGCTAATTCTGTTTTGTTTACTGGGCTAGTTTGAGATATCTCTTTTATGATACCATGCTCGAAAATCGTAATACTTAATACTGAAGGGATCCGGTCCGCGCAGTAATGTTGAAACTTTGAAAGTGTCTGAATCGTGATTATCTCCCTTGGATCGAAACATGCAGTAGTCTACAGTTGTCGAGTTGTGACATTGTGTCACAAGGGTGACGTCCCTTCATGTAGCCGACCCGCCGGCAGACGAAAGGGTGGGGCAGTTCACTTGCAACTGCATGGACTAAAGAAAACTGATTTAAAATTTGAAGAAATACATTTTAATTCCGAATTATTTGAACTCCTTGATATGGAAGGTGAAGGTATGGATATTCTCTATAGTCAATATATAGAATATGCCCCACCGTTTGATCCGCCGACTCTTGTGATGCAACGTCACAACTCGGGAATACCGTATTAATTTGTAGCGTAACTTGGATTTTCGAATCGGATCAAAAAGGTATCTTGCACAACTAGGCCCCATGTGGGACCTGTGTACCAAATTTCGGAAAGATCCATGAAATATTTCCTGAGAATTCACGTTAACTACGTTTCAAGGGGAAATTCAAGATGGCCACCTGGCGGCCATATTGGATTTTCGAATCGGACCAAAAAAGGTATCTTGCACAACTGGGTAACAAGGGGAATCTGTGTACCAAGAGGAAGATCCATGCAGTAGTTCCTGAGAAATCGCATTTACAAAGTTTCATGGGGAAATCCAAGATGGCCGTCTGGTGGCCATATTGGATTTTCGATTCGGACCGAAAAAGGTATCTTGCACAACCAGACCCTAAGGGGAACCTGTGTACCAAAATTGGGAAAGATCTATGCAGTACTTCCTGAGAAATGACGATAACAAAGTTTCATGGAGAAATCCAAAATGGCTGCTTGGTGGCCATATTGGATTTTCGAATCGGACCAGAAAAGGTATCTTGCACAACTAGACCCCAAGGGGAACCTGTGTACCAAATTTTAGAAAGATCTATGAAGTAGCTCCTGAGAAATCGCGATAACAAGGTTTCATGGGGAAATCTAAGATGGCTGCCTTGTGGCCATATTGGATTTTCGAATTGGACCAGAAAAGGCATCTTGCACAACTAGACCCCAAGGGGAACCTGTGTACCAAATTTGAGAAAGATCCATGCAGTAGTTCCTGAGAAATCGCGATAACAAGGTTTCATGGAGAAATCCAAGATAGCCGCCTTGTGGCCATATTGGATTTTCGATTCGGCCCAGAAAAGGTCTCTTGCACAACTAGACCCGAAGGGGAACCTGTGTACCAAATTTGAAAAAGATCCATGCAGTACTTCCTGAGAAATCGCGATAAGGTTTCATGGGGAAATCCAAGATGGCTGCCTGGTGGCCATATTGGATTTTCGAATCGGACCAGAAAAGGTATCTTGCACAACTAGACCTCAAGGGGAGCCTCTGTACCAAATTTGAGAAAGATCCATGAAGTAGCTCCTCAGAAATCACGATAACAAGGTTTCATGAGGAAATCCAAGATGGCTGCCTGGTGGCCATATTGGATTTTCGAATCGGACCAGAAAAGTATCTTGCACAACTAGACCCAAAGGGGAACCTGTGTACCAAATTTGAGAAAGATCCATGCAGTAGTTCCTGAGAAATCGTGATAACAAGGTTTCATGGGGAAATCCAAGATGGCCACCTTGTGGCCATATTGGATTTTCGAATCAGACCAGAAAAGGTCTATTGCACAACAAGACCCCAAGGGGAACCTGTGTACCAAATTTGAGAAAGATCCATGCAGTAGTTCCTGAGAAATCGCGATAACAAGGTTTCATGGAGAAATCCAAGATGGCTGCCTGGTGGCCATATTGGATTTTCGAATCGGACCGGAAAAGGTGTCTTGCACAACTAGACCCCAAGGGGAACATGTGTACCAAATTTGAGAAAGATCCATGCAGTAGTTCCTGAGAAATCGCGATAACAAGAATTGTTTACAGACGGACGGACTGACGACTGACTGACTGACTGACCGACCGACCGACCGACCGACCGACCGACGGACGGACGGACGGACGGACGGACGGACGGACGGACGACGGACGAAAAGTGATTTGAACAGCCCACCATCTGGTGATGGTCACATTTTCCACCCAATCAAGTCCACTTCCAATAGGCATCTGGGTCATGACCATATGCATGTGTGATACAAGTTTGGAGTGCCTAGGCAGAGTCGTTCTTGAGCTATAATGTTAATGAACAAGTGAGAAATGACTACATTGTAGTCAAAACCTGCGGCAGTGGCAATAATACAGTGAAAGACATATCAGCTCAGGTAGTGGTAGTTGCAGAAAAAAGCGCCAACTGCCAGTTTTTTCATGCCAAGGGAAGTCATTTACTGCTTCTAGCTCACAATTGTAGGAATTGCGTAATAGGGCTGATATCATATATATATATCCACTTTCCCCATTCAAAAGTTTGACTGGTCCTTGCCGTCTATACTGAATTGACAGACGAAGTCACAATGATCGTTTTGGCAATGTCTTGGTTCAAGTATCTTGTATGCCAAGTTTCAAAACATTCGGTTCAGCCGTTGATTTTTGCAAATCAAAAAGGCTTTCAAATATTTGGAAATCCAAACAAATTTCAAGGATTTAATCATAACACAAAGATCTACGCTCTTCAGTCTCCCTTCTCGCTTACTTTGCCGAGCAAAATGGAAAATTTATATCTCCTTCAAAGTTAATTTTCTATGCAATGGGGTTGAAGGCTTTATCGAACTGTTCAAGAGGTATAATGACACTTTTCACTATTCAAATTAAGGCCTGTGACAGTCTTGATATTCGATTAGAATAATTAATTAAGTTTCTGCATTTACGTGTGTTATATCATCTGCAAACTAAATACCTTGACACTCTTTCCCACGCAGCAAGTCAATACCAAGTTTGCTCCTTCTATATAAATGATTAACTATTTCATTCTTAGGAAATATCTCATCTCGCATGTTTGGCCAAGCCTTTTCGAAGGTTGCTGATTTTATTAATTTCTTTTAAAAAAAATCAAATTCTACAAACAAGAATCATTTTTAGTCAGTATCTATGAATATCTCCTCATACTCACTTCGCGGATGTTTGTCACTAAGTCATTCCGAAGGTGATTTAAGTGAGAAATTTCAGGGCTAGTTCACTAAACAAGGTCTGTGTGTAAGAGAATGATGTCGAATTCTCGTTATTATCTTTTATTGACCGCCAAGTTAAAGTCAATATGAAAGGTATATAATTATCAAAATCAAACTCAAATCCCCTCCAGGAAATCAAGGCCCTAGCTTTTGAGAACGAGGTCAAATAGATGGCATTTATGGTCAGTATCTGCTAATATATGACGTAATTCCATTCGTGAAACTGATTGACAAAGTAACGTAAATTGTGAAGTGTAGAACCAGTAAATTCTAGCAGAAATGGGCTCTGGCTTGAGAGAATGATGTCAAATGCAATATGTTTCTCCCATTGTCTGCTGATACAAATAAGTATTGTATTTACGGGAGTGATTAATGCTAATCTAAAGGGAGTCGTGTGCCGAAGAAGGTGGGAACATCAATACCAGCGAAGCAAGGCCCTGACTTGCGAGAATGAGGATAGAGAGACTGTGCTCCGAAAGAGGATCATTCAAAATAGCTACATGTCATGCTTGTAACCGAAAGTGTACAATATAACTGCAGAACTATGATGTATTGTTCGTAAACAGGGTTGTCTAACTCATTAAATACTAAATAGTCATTTTCTGCATAAAGTCAGTTTGTGGTATTATCAATAATTCGGTATAGCTTACCGAATTAAGTGCAACTCCAGGGATTGGCGGGTCATTGTTTCGATTCCCAAAGAAGGTTAAATTATTCTTCCTTTCAGAACATATTTGCATATATGCGAATTGTCATTGCCTACCAAATTGTCATTTCCGTGAGTTAAACATCTTTATTCGGCGAAAGTTTTAAGCAAATTAAAGTCTGAACGGAAATCAACGAAGCAATAATTCATAGAGTCGTCTATGAACTGTATGTATACTAGTTGAACCGCTGACAAGGCTGTGGTTCATCGTCCTTGCTATACAAGCAATTTCAAAGATATTGTAACGTGTATACTGTTCAGTGAAACTGATTAGAACTGAAGGCAGTGGGTTGAATGGTAGGCCAGAATTAAAATAGTTTTGGTGACTTAAGATAAATTGACAACTCACCGGACCGGATCAAGGATCAAGGACTGTCTGAACGAAAATCAACGTAATAATTAATTCCAGTGAGAAGTAGCAAATGCATTACAAAGTGTCTGAAGGCAGGGTTGTCATGAGACATCGGGGATAGAAAAGTGTGGCAGAGATCTCACTGTCTTAGCGCATGCGTATTTCAAAAGGTCACAAGAACAACAACAACAACAACGCGAGCCTCCCGTAGACCTGCGTGCCGCAGGTAAAAAGGTGTGATGGAGAGAATAATTTTGCATGAACTGAAGACGGCCACTCAGTGTTCGAATTTAAGAAAACTTTGAACCAGTCCGCCGGACTGGTGAGCCAAAAATGTAACCAGTCCGCAAATATTTTTACTAGTCCGTTAATATTAAATAAAAGATGATCTGAGAACATTTGTCATCATTTTGTTCTCTGTCATGGTTGCTACTAAATAAGAAATTAATAATTGCGCATTTCTTGAATTTCTTGAGCGCGTGTGAAGATAATAACATACGACAAACCCCGTCGGCTAGACTTTGACGGCGACCTTGACTGCACGTGTCGTCGCGAAACACTGCTTCAACAAATGCCATTTGAAGCCAAGAAATTAGTAGATTTCTTTCGACGTTGATGAAGAATATGTTTAAAATTGTCCTGGTAAACATGATCAGGTCGACTGAAGCGTAATCATGTTGCTGATTTCTCAATTCTCGACCTGGAAGTGGGTGCTTTAGTTCCTGAAAAGATCGTCAACCTGCCGCCATGCATTGCCATGCGCTGCATTACAATCACACTTTACGGTATGCTGACACTGTTCGGGCCGCTTTACGGTTGTTGTTGTTGTCGCAAAACGCGACCCGTGGTCGTGATTTCGTTGGAATTTGCTGAATTTTTTTTTAGACTCGCAGGATTTATTTTAGATTCGGTCGGGTAACCGAAAACAGACATATCTTTTACAAATTGTGCGGAGATATTCAGAGAAATAGTTTACACAATGAACTGAGAGTTTTTTTGTTACCAGTCCGACGGACTTGTTGTTCAGTCACTCACACCAGTCCGTTTGATTTTTTATCAGTCTCGGACTGACGGACAGGTGCCAAATTCGAACTCTGCCACTAAAGTTTCCAACCAATCGGGTCCACATTCAGTATCAGTTTCTGGGTCACGACAATATGCATATAGTGATGGAAGTTTGGTGTGCCACAGCAGTTTCTTTCTTAAGATTTGATGGTAACGAGAAAGGTGTGACAGGCAGACAGACAAACAAAAAGGTGTGCATGTACATGACAACAATACATGACATCTGACCAAATCGCGAGAGGGGAAACTACACTCTCTAGACATCATTCACATTTATCCGTGTATTATAAAAGCAGGTGATATGCAATCTGTCATTTTGGCACATGACGATGTAATGTGAGATAGCAGGAACAACAATAGATGTAATACCTGACAATACCATGGCAACGGCCTTAATGAATTATGTCTTCACTCACACTATCTAAACATTAATAAACACCATAACAGCTGGAACACAAACACTCTGTTTATATCTAAGACAGGAGAGACAATTTTTTTAACCTGCGAGGCTTGTCTGGCAGTGTTTGAAGTGTCATTTCTCTTAACTTACTTGTGATATGGACCTGACAGAATTAGGTCATCACATGTTTTCTTTTCCAGCTTTTTTATGTTGTTGTTGATGTTTTAAGGATGGAATTCTGGATGCGGATGGATCAAATCTGTATTCAGTCTCATCACTGATGTCGTGATGAGGGTAAAGTAATATCGCTTAACATTTAATACCATCCATAATAACTGAATGTACATGTACATGTAATGCTGGAGGCGGTGCTTTGTGGGGGTTGCGAACATAATGTGTGGGATATGGACATATAGCTTCTGGTACATTAAAAGGTAGTTTTCTAGAAGGTCAGTATCCTAGTGTGTTACATACTAACACTTTCCAAATTTGGAGAGGCACCGATCAGAACATGGTTTGTACACCTAGAAGCTTCCAATTTTCAAGGTCTTTTCAAGGTAATAGTTCCTGTTTTCAAGGCATATATTACTTTCAGTAGCACCATTGAAGTTACATGTATGCAGATAAATTTTCTGAACCGTTTTACTTACTGTAACCACGAGTATAAATGTCCTGTGGAGGAATACATGCATATTGTTCATACATTGTCTTTCGAACAGAATTGGAAACTATTTTGGGATGATCACAAAATATATTGCTGTGACGGGGTTAATTGTGCCATCCAATGGCAAAGGACATTACAACATTGACTTACAACTCGAAAATTGAATTCACAAAAAAGACAGGAATTCCCGTTGTCAAGGTCTTTAGCATAATATTCTAATTTTCCAGCCCTTGAATTCTAAGTTGTCAATTCTCAAGGCTTTTCAAGGTAGCTACGAACCCTGGAAGAGTGGTCAAAATAGTAGTTTTGAAATATGACTGCCCACCACTACAATTTTGTTCTCACAAGATTGATAATCAATATTAGCAGGCTTGATACCATACAATTTACTGTCTGCTCAAACAAGTCTTGTACAATGCATACAACCACAGACAAATATTAACAGTTTGATGATATCCTGTGGTGGTCCATCCACAATGTGCAAGCGCTGACCGCAGTGATTTCATTAATAACATGCCTCATGAATCTCATTCTGAAGGCCGCACCCTTTCCAACCGTAAATGCACCGTGTAAAAACTGAGATCCAGTTGTGAGCCCCCGCAAGCCAAACAAAAGATGCAAGTTAAATGTAGAGGGTCTCAGGTGTGCTAGAATGTACTGTGTTATCAGAGAAGGGTCAGAGATACCTACATTATAGTACATACAAATGTAGCTTGAGATCATTCTGGGTCATACACATTATTGTAAGGGAAGGAGACTGCAGAGAGAGGTACAGGCCATTTATCAACGGCAGTAGAGTCACCTCATTGCCATACATGACTGGTCCAATATAACGGATCTTCACCCTGTCAAACCAGAAATGATCATTTCTAGATAAATTTCAAATGATTTTTCAAGCAGACCACAAATCAGACTAATGGTGGGCTGGATGTCAGGGTAATTTGTAGATGGCAGGGGTTTGTATGGTGGTGACTAATCTGGGTGAGGGACCAGGTAAAAAGATACCTCAACTAGTCCGGTTTACAGGTGAGGTATAACTGTCAACAGCCAGGCTCATCAGTCACCAGGTACACATACAACACAACCGTTTACCTGTGAACAGACAATCTCCACCCCCTCCTCCCACCTATCTTATAATCTGTATGATAAATACCATCTTACACAATTATCAGTGTACCAGTACTGATTCAATCACCATGGCCAAGTTCAACAGGTACGACGACTATTGAAAGGATGGGCACAAATAAGATCCAGCCTGCCCAGAATGTAAAACTTGGAGTTTCAGTTTTGCAATTATCTACATGCAACATGTATGTTGAAATTAGAGTTTACTTCAAGTACCTGTACAATCTCAAACACCATGCAAATAAAACGTTAAATGAGTTCTGGGTGAAGTACTCACTATTGAATCTGATATGTATGCTAAACAACCGGTCAATGATACGGACCCACTCTATATGATTGAATCGAAATATCAATGCTTGTAGTGATGTGGGCTACATCAGAGAACATTAACTGGCATCTTTCATTTATGGTTATTGGGAGAATACATGTACAGGGTCTTATTCTTTTAATGACAAGTCTCTAATGTTGAAATGGGTACGGGTATTTTGTACCGGAGTATGCGCTGACATACAATGTATTCAAATATCGTTCAAGTAAGTACCCATTAAAACTAACACCAACACATGCATCAAGTCAGTTCATTTCGACTTCAGAGAAACTACTAGTTCACAGTGTTTTCATATTCATACCAGGTCAAATGAATATCATTATTGATTGGTGGTTTTTACATGTACCACAGATAATGAGAAAAAGAGAGAATGAAGAAACTATGACAATCCTTGTAGCATGTTCCCGAACCTGCTTGACATGGAAAACAATATGATCATGTACGCAGTCAGGTGAGCAAGTTAGCCTATTATTGTGGCTTACCACAAAACTGACTGAAAATGATACAAATTCTGATCAACTATATATTCTGTACTAATTATTTGTGAAGTCACCGGAGATCAAATATAGTTCTTGCCCAGTTCCCTAACTTCTAAATGAATCATTGTTCATCTTTCACTTCTTCATGATGTTCAACATATACTAGGTCAAGATATATGGCAGTGCACTTTTTCTGCTCATGTATGCCTCTATTGTTTTCAGAGATACAATCAGAAAGACAGTTACTCCATAGATGCGTGAAGCTGAACATGTTCCTAAAGACCAGGAGTACATGTACATGTATAAAGGTTGAATCTTCACCTGCACTCTGTTTAAATTGGCTAGATATCATCTTCATTTTTTTCTGTGTCACTTGATCCTTTAATATGGCATTATATGCATTCATTCATCATTCAGACAAGCCAGCCTTCCTTATTCTGTACTGGTTTTTATTCTATATGGTTAATTCAATATATATATAACTGTGTTAGTCTTTCACTTGTTCTGTTCTTATTTATCCTGTTTATTTCCGAGTTCAACCTTCTGTAAACAAATTTGCATTGTATAATGTCAATAGCACAGCAGTTAAATGAGAAAAGTAATGACAAAAAAGTTTAATATAAAATGACTGACTAAAGTTGTTTTTTTTCTAAAGTTTTTATTCAATTACCTAAAACTGGTTTTTAAGATGGCAGTAATATATGTACCTACAACATGTTTAAAGGTTTGTGGCTGCAGACTGTTCACAATGATTCTATCTAAAAATATACAACAATTTCCACTAGATATGGATGTGATTCAAAATGGTCTATTATTTAAATGTATCATAAAAAGCATATCAATGGAGCCTGTAGCAAATAAAGAACTATGCCGAGAGACTCAATGACGGCTAAAATCATCAAACAAACAGCCAATCACTGGAGACTGGCCAATAAAGGAACACCAGCCGGTCAGTGAAAGATGCAGCAAAGAAGGGTCATCAGCCTGACAGTGAAAGATGCAGCAATAAATGACCATCAGCCTGGCAGTGAAAGATGCTGCATTGAAGGATCATCAGCCTGTCAGTGAAAGATGTAGCAATGAAGGACCATCAGCCTGGCAGTGAAAGATGCAGCAATGAAGGACCATCAACCTGTCAGTGAAAGATGCATCAATGAAGGACCATCAGCCTGTCAGAAGAAGATGCAGCAATGAAGGACCACCAGCCTGTCAATGAAAGATGCAGCAATGAAGGACCATCAGCGTATCAGCGAAAAATGCAGCAATGAAGGACAATCAGCCTGTCAGTGGAGGCTGCAACAATTGAAGGACCATCAGCCAGTCAGTGGAGGCTGCAGCATTGAAGAACCATCAGCCTGTCAGTGGAGGCTGCAGCAGTTAAGGACCATCAGCCTGTCAGTGGAGGCTGCAACAATTGAATGACCATCAGCCAGTCAGTGGAGGCTGCAGCATTGAAGAACCATCAGCCTGTCAGTGGAGGTTGCAAAGGCCAGCTAAATATATTTTCAAGAACGGCAGCTCTTCGGACGTACATCTAGATTAGTAGGCACAAAATCTGAACATTAGCATTTTTCATTGTGACGGACAAAGATTTTAACAACAGTGAGTACCTTGTTCAGTGAAAAAAGGCCAGAAAAATAGGTTAGATCTCATTCATACCACTTCACAGCTGGAATAATGGTGAAAGCTTAACTGGTTCCCAGAGTGTGCCAATTTGAAAGAAAAGTCCCCACACAAGCACACATATAAAGATCTTATCCCACCGAATTGTAGCCCGATTAAACAGTAGATGGGGGCAATTCGCTTTCTCTCTTACATGTATTTGTACTCTTTTCTTGAGTTGAATAATAAATGCATTCACATGGTGAATACTAAATGTCTGGTTTATGAATGAAGAGGCTTTCAAAACATGTACAGGACTGCGTGCACAGGCCCGGGCCCTTCATTCAACGCTGTTATATCATCTTAGCACAGGGAAGAATGTTCCGCTAAATGACAACTGCAATATATTTGTTTTCCATTTATTCAAATTCCTCGAGGCAGTAAATATTTTCTAAATCGTTTTTCACACAATCACCTTAGAGACGTGACCTGAATATTGGAATATTCCAGAATTTATCAAAATAATCTAAATCAAGCAGCACTACTACCCATAATTCAAATGATTTGCATAGAAAGGGATGTCTGACTCATGATAATTTGAGTCTGCCTGTCTCGAGTGCTGCAGCAGAGGGACTGGGATGAAGGGCTGATTTTACGGCCTCCTGTCATACAGCCAATACAATTATCTGAGCCTGCTTCTGTTCAAACCATGGACATGAGCCTGGGATGATTCAGAATTTTTATTCTTCTCACAGAGCAGTCTGATCTTTCCTGATTACCTCTCACACAATATGAAATATGTGTCTCTATGAATGTGTTTTTGTACATTGTTCACATACAATGTATTGTCAAGTACTGTGCCCGGCAGCCTGGACTTCGTCTGCCAAGCTGTGCAGTTTTCTGGTTTATTACAAAAATACTCAACAAAATAGTCCTTTTTAATTCACCAATATCTAAAAGTTAGCAGCGGGAATTTGGCATCTTCAAACGCAAGTCGACTTCTCTGTTCGCACTTTGAATTAGCCTAGATATATCAATCAGATATATCAACCAACCGGTTCTCTTCAAAGATATTATATTTGACAGACACAAATCGTCGCTGACCTCGAATCAATTTGAATTTTGAAATATGTTGTAGGAGTGGATTATTAATTGGCTATGCCATGGTCACACCTATCACCATATTGGGAAGAATGACATCAGTACGGAGAGAAGACATTACCCCACAAACAGTCGTTGGGTAGGTTCTGATTGGCTGGTCTCTGGATGTAGATGAAATTTACACCTCGGAATGTGAATGCTTGAGGTGGTCTGATATATCAAGGCTACTTCAACGTGAACGGAGAAATTGGCTTGATAATGAAGATAGAATTTGAAGGTGATCGATCTGATAGAAAATTTACAAATATTTAACACATTTGTCATTTAGAAATTGATCATAAAACAGTATTTTCATTATCTTGGGATTACACTATCTTAACTCTTTGCCCTACATGTATATATAGAGGGTTACTACCATTGCCCCATAATGACACCATTTGATGCCCCATCCCAATCCATGATGACGCCATTTGATGCCTCAAAGAAATTAATAAATTCATTAGTTCAACTCGTTAACTATTATTTCCAGCAATATTAATTATGATAAATCCCTTATCCTTTTCCATATGAAGGAAAAAAAAATGTATAGTTTAAGTTATACATGCACCACATAAAATGTCTATATGTGACAGTTGACAAGTGAACATTATATTAAAGGGTCTATCGGACAGCCCAGCATCCACGCTATGGTTCAGAAAGAGGCATCATATGGCGTCACCATGGGGCAAAGAGTTATATAGTACTCACAGATTGGCTGAAAATTGGGTTCAATTGAATGCGGGGTTCGAACCTGTTGCAACCATCACTTAACATAGGACTGTCTATCATACTTATATGAAAACAAGATAATCTTTGACCCCAGTAACTATTTTTTTTTTAGCTCTGTCAGAGGGAGTTTGTTCTGAAACCATTAAAAATAGCTTCCGTCCATAGCCAGGGCAGTTTCTAGAAATGAAAGTCGGGTTCTGATCCCAAACTCCAGAGCTGGGGGTTCGGGGGGCGCTCTTAGCCCCCCGACGGGGTCTGGGGCAGCGCCCCAGCCCGAGAAGCCATTTTAGGAGTTTTAAGGCAAAATGAAGCATTTTTAGAGTGTAAAAACTGACAGAACTAAGGGTGTTGGAAAATATCTTTTACTTATTATTTTGAACTTTTTGTGTTACAGTGTGACTCAAGAGAATAAAATAAAATATGGAAAAAAAATGAGTGAGTTCTGTTATCCGTTGTTGTTGTTGTTGTTCATCAACCTTTGGCTTTGGTGAAAAATAGGAGGCAATAGATCTTGCGGAATTCACGGCCGTTTTCACAGCTGCATTGTCACTGCATAGCCTGTCCTTCGACGTATATGTTTTCGCCGTCTTATTATGGGATTTACAAGTTGTTGAGGGTCGCCCTCCAGCACGTTTCATCTTTTCAGTCGTAAAATTTCACCTGTCAAACTTTTTTTCCACATGTTGTGAGGGACTACGGCAGACTGTGAAGTCGCCTGGGAAATGTAACACTTACACGCGGGATAGCAGTGCGCTAAGGCATAAAATACCCGGGGCAGTTGAATCGGGATAACATCGGGTGTTTTCTTAGTCCATCATAAAATATCCGCCGAAGATTACAAATTTATGTGCTCTTTTATAGAATCGAACTAGATAGGTTTGCCAAACTTTCAATCATTTTTATATTTTCAACGTTGAGTTTGGGCGCCTTGGGAGTTTGGGCGCCCAAACGTTTTACGGAACTAAATTGGCGCTACATACGGCCCTGATAGCACACTGATACAGTAAGTAACAGTAGTATGTCCTGTCAACTTCGAGGATGAGCAAATTACATTTGCACCAAGCCTGGATAAACCTCCATCAACTACTAACCTGCAGAGCGGATCGATACCGCCCCGCTAACGGATTCACAAAGTGAATTTAGACACCATAATATAGTGCTTCTACATCAAGGGCCTTTCTACCCAGGAATTGGCTGTCTTTCTCTGTTTTATTATTTTTTCAGCTAGGGTCATTGTCAGTTCAAGTTTAAAGCCTAATGATGAACTACAGATAGGATGGGGACAGACTTTAAATACAGTCTGCATATAGGTTCTATCTAAATCAAGGGTAATTTTAGGTTCATTCCATTCACATTTGGACAATTGACTTTATCACAAACCTGGATACAGATATCATAAAAGAAATGAACTGGTGTTCATCCAACTCCTTCAATATACATGTAGGAAATAGAGCAGTTCTAGTTTGACTGTGACATAAATGTATGTATTGGGGTATTCACACAGCTAGTTTTCAAACAAGGAGAGATAGGCCAAGATCAGTGGGGTTGAACAGCTCTGAAGCCTAAATTCAATACATTTTTACAGCAAACAGTGAACATTGATGGTGGGAGAACTTCTATAACAAGCACCCTTGGTAGTGTCCAATTTAGCTTTTGTATTCTGTCCCTAATTCTGACTCATGCCCCAGGAGCAACAGGGGCGTCGGAGCACATTTGAAAGTGGGGGGGAATGCTGGACTGGTGCCACCTAAGATACATTGTAGGACTTATAACATTGCAAAGTGGGGGCCCCCCCACCCAGTTCTGAGGGCATTGAGTAAAACCTGGTAAATAAAAGGAACAATTTAACGGGCTGGGATATGCAATCTCTTCAATATGTAATTGTTGTACTTCAAAGGTTGAACAATTATTTGAAAATCAATAACATATATCCAAAGGATTGATTTTAAGCTACATGTACATGTAAATACAATTAAAACTAGTCATGTCTAATATTTTGAAGGTTCCACCAAATGGTCCCCACACCCCATACTTGTTTGATGCTAAATTGCTGTAAAAGGTTATATTTGACATTTTATTGTGGTCTACTGTTTTTGGAAATTGGAGGAACAAGGTTACCACAACAGTTTGCAAGCAATAACGTGATCTCATGTAGCTACAATTTCATCAATATATAAACGCAAAGTACATGCATCTCTTGTAGTAGGCAAAAATATTATTCCTTGAACAGCATCAGCATTGGTGCTGCAACAATGTCACTACATGTACCTCAAATGAATGTTAAGCAACATTTTTGCCACTCATGTACAGATGCAATCAAGTTTGTCTGTTTTCCCCCAAATTAAACTAATGATACTATTATAAATGAACAGGAATTTCTTAATTTGTTATTATTTAATAACACATGTCAAAAGTCAATGTACAAATTTACAATTAGATCCTCTCCCATATGTTGTGGACAAGTAAATTCTGGCATCTGTCCTGAAAAACATGAATAATCGGTAATGGATAAAACACTTGCAGGACCACAACTGTATTAAGAAGTGTAGTTGTTCTATTACCTTTTAAATCCCCCTTGACTTGGTCACTTAACTATATAACTGTGTGTTAAGAGGTTTAACAAGTGATTATTTCCCTTTCCTGTAATACTGTATGGCTGTTGTGTACATTCAAGCTGAACACGTGGTCTTGAGAGGCTGGCATTGACATTTCTTCATACAAACAGTACTCCACAAAACATCAATTCTTTTCTTCTTTTCCCGCTGATTTTTTTATTCCGATATTTACCTTAGATCAGCAGGTTTATTTTTGCCCACAACTCCTTGATGAAAATGGCATCGACTGTGCATAGTGTGAGGTCTATCAACCACAGTATCATCAAACAAGGTTCCTATAGGCAGAGCTAATGTCATGTGGTTACTAGGTGTCAAGACTGTTGGATATGCATTAGTATATTCTTTTTGGTCAGGCCTGTGCCGTTCATCCCCCCACCCTTTTTTTTTTTCGAAAAACAAATTTGAACATCTTCGACCAAGATGGCATCAACCTGCTTCCCAGCTCAAATAAAAAGTGTGCAAACCATTACACATGGAAGCCAGTACAAATGCAGCATGAACATTCCTTGCTGGAAATGGTCAGTGTGATGGAAGTTGTGCATGTGGAGAATGGAATCACCAATAAATCATCTTAACCACTCAACCGACATACATGTACATGGACATGTGGGAATGGACATGGTGCATGTTAGTGCAGCAGTAAACACCTGAGTACATGTAGGTATGTATGTATATAGAGATCAGATGAACCTGACCTCGAGGTCAATAACTGATTTCCTGTGCTCGTTTATATTATTTGGGGAAGAGGAAGCAATTAGATGAACTTGTTAGCTGAGTGCCCCAATGTTAACAGTAGGTACTGCCTGATGAGAGTTGAGCAGATGTGTGGGTTTACTACTAGATCACCACATCACTGACCCTGCAATTCAATTTTATACACTGCACATCCCTTGCTTTCCTGGCATGGTGTCTCTCCATGTGCACATGTAATGGTCACCCATTAAATCACTTTTTGAGGGATGTACTCAATATACATCAAATTCCACTTATTCTGGACTTTCTATGTATTTGCATCCCCGTTAGAAATTAAGTACCTTGTGTCAGTAGGAAGTGCCCTTCCAGTGCCCCTCTCTAATGACATCTACTTACATGTGCATTAGCCAGTGAATGGATGGCTGTTATATGAGGTCTGATGGTACCCATAATGTCACCAAATGAAGCCAATCTAGTCCATCATTATCAGTACATTGTCAGAGACTATATCACAGTGTGAAACACCCCAGATCTGATCAGGGATGGGTGGATGGAGGTGATCAACACCCTTGGATTAGCTTCAATACATCAACCTGCCCATTTTGAGTCATGTTAAAGATATATGTGCAGTTCTACTTTAGCCTTGGACCAATATCACACACAAATCTTAGACATTGCAGCTCATAATATAGGAATTCTAATAATGCAGGCCTTGCCACAACAGACAAGTATAAAAGGCCCATTCTCATGATGCGATTTTTGGTAACAACTCGGCGGCGGAATCCTCCGATTTGTAGTATGCAACTAATCACATGAAATAGGTCATGTGCTGTTTCATACGACTTGTAGCATGCGACTAAAATCGTACGGGTTGTTACTACATATCGCACCGTGAGAATGGGCCTCAACTGCTCACACTCGATTCATTCTCATCTCAAACAGATTGGAGAATTCTGTTACAGTCTATAGTTAATCAGGGTTTGCACAGCTGGGAAATATCAAAATTCCAGGGCATTTCCAGGACAAAATTGCTGTTTTCCAGGACAAAGTTGCATGCATGATTGCACAAATGGTACTTAATAAAAAAAATCAAAAAAAAAATCATTCTTTTCTGATCATTATTGTATTGTATGTACATGTAATCATTCCTGTTCAAGAGTTATTTTACAGCATACATAAAGTCCACTGATATGTATTGATGAATGACTCAGGAGGACAACAGATGAAAGGTCCTGGAACAGTGCTGCACCGTTCAATTTTGAGAGGCCTGTGTGGGGCCAATGTCTGGTTGAGATTCAGTTGTAAAATAAAATTGATGAATGGTGGAGCAATATATAAAACTGAGGAACAAAAAAGTACTGGAATTTTTATTTTTCTCTTGAAAAATTTTGAAACATAATTTCACTCAGTCCTAGGTGTGAACTAGTGAATGAGAAACTTGTACAGTACACACTAGTATGTAATCTCCAGAGATTATTTTCAGTCAAATGTAATTGAATTATCACTCTTTCAATACAATGTATACAGGTTATCTACCCTTGATTATCTCCCCTGTTGTCACCAGGAAGTATTAAATACAACACGTGGAAAATGCAGCTGTTTAAGGCATGAAATATTTGTTACTAAAATGAACAATCCATTACCCCAAGAGACCTCATTCAGAGATAGAGATTCTAAAGAGCAATGGATGAGTAAATAATCGTACAAATTAAATTTTAAAACGATATTATACCTGAATGGGCCGTGGAAGAGCCAAAGAAAGACGTGATACTCAGATTAAGGGATCGACTGAAATGTTTTGAATTCGACTGAAGACACCCGCGGCAGTCACCCGTTTTTACTGCCGAATCCGATGAAAATTTCTTGATTTTCGATCGCATTATTTCATCGAACCCTTTTATGGAAAACGGTAGAAGGTACATGCATAAATGTTATATCATTTTATTCGTAAAAAAGTAGAGAAATTCCGGAAACGTAAAAGTATTTCAGTCAGTTCACGCAATGATTTTCTGGACAACAAAAACCGCATGTCGGTTGGTCCCGAAAAAATTTCAACGAAATCGACACGATTATTTCAGTTGCCCACTATCTCAAAAATGAAAATACTTTTGTTATCAAACTATATATTTTTGAAAAGAGAAACTCTTCAGCTATTCCGGAACGTTTAGATTGCCAAAATCGCACCAATATTAAGCGAGCTATGATCAAATAACCGACCGAGTTTCCGTTTCTTCAGTCGAATTCAAACATTTCAGTCGAATACGCCGTCCCTCAGATTAATGATCGGAGGTTTCTGTGAATATCCGACACCATGGGATATCAGTGACGGATGTCTCAATTCGATATTTGATTGGCTGAAAAGTTTTACTATCTTTACTAAAAATGTTTATGAATGAATTGGTGCGTCAGTGAACTGGGGAATCCCCCAACAGCAACAACCGATCGTTGGAGTGAGCATTTGCCGATTCGCAACATAGTTATTTTACTGATTTTCCAGGACTTTCAAGGACACCTATTTTTCCAGGACTTTCCAGCACTGGAAAGAACATTTTTATTTTTCCAGGACTTTCCAGGACATTCCAGGACTGTGCGAACCATGTTAATTTGCTCACCTACTCACTGCAATTGAATCAAGGCGAGTAGTTAGTTACTCACCAGTCACCAAATGTCAAATTCCATGACCTATTCATGATCATATATCAGATTATCGATACAAATTGTTTTATGGAAGAGGGTTTACTGCTGAATGTTGGACTTGACTGCTATATCATAAGCAAGGATTAACAAGGTGTGCATGTCAAGAAAACTCAACAAACACAAAGAAAAGATGCTGTTATTCTAACCACTGAGACCAGAATTCATGAAATCTAAAGACCATGAAGTTCAATGGGAACATTTTCCAGGACCTTCAACAAAATTCCATGAACTGAGACAAAATTCCATTACTTCCCTGGCATTCAAAACAGGAATATATATCTGCACAGCAGACTACAGATCACATCAAAACAGGAATATATATCTGCACAGCAGACTACACATCACATCAAAACAGGAATATATATCTGCACAGCAGACTACAGATCACATCAAAACAGGAATATATATCTGCACAGCAGACTACACATCACATCAAAACAGGAATATATATCTGCACAGCAGACTACAGATCACATCAAAACAGGAATATATATCTGCACAGCAGACTACAGATCACATCAAAACAGGAATATATATCTGCACAGCAGACTACAGATCACATCAAAACAGGAATATATATCTGCACAGCAGACTACAGATCACATTGATCTTTCGAATAAAAAAAAGTTAAAATAGCGAATGTTAGACCATGTAACGTTATCTCATACATGAACATCATGTGGTGTGTTTCCTGTATTGTCTCAGGAATCAGTCTCTCACGAGTGTTAGTCAAATCTGGGAGAGCTGTTGATCACTCTCCTGGGTTCTGTTCTGTGTAAGTGATGCGAGAGTGATCACTCTCCTGGGTTCTGTTCTGTGTAAGTGATGCGAGAGTGATCACTCTCCTGGGTTCTGTTCTGTGTAAGTGATGCGAGAGTGATCGCTCTCCTGGGTTCTGTTCTGTGTAAGTGATGCGAGAGTGATCGCTCTCCTGGGTTCTGTTCTGTGTAAGTGATGTGAGAGTGATCACTCTCCTGGGTTCTGTTCTGTGTAAGTGATGCGAGAGTGATCACTCTCTCCAATATCACTCTTCTTCATTGGCAATTTTGAGGAGAGTAATCAAAAGCTCTCCTTGAGGACAATTTAGAAGAGTGATCACTCTCAGTAAAACTGAGAGACCGAGGAAGCATACATTGGAATCGTTGGAGAGCAAATGACATGTTATTGTTACTGTAAAAAAGAGGGGATCATGAAAGAAATTCTTCCCATATTTTCTAAGCCAAATTCTGGCAAGGCTTTGGTGTAAGACCTGCCATTGAAAAGGTAATATCCTGGGCAAAAGACTGACAATACAACTTGCAGCAGATCCTTTGTCAATTATATTTTGTGAGTCTTACACCAAATCGTTGCCCAAATAGTGCTATATAGCATGTTTTGTAGGTTTTCCAGGCATTCTCAAAGGCATCCTTTGTTATCCTGGCTTGTTAGTCTGGATCAATAGACCTACTCCCAAGTATAAAGCCAATAGGTATATGTGAACAGGTATCTAGCTCACCTGTAATTAGGTTGAAGTAATTATAGTGATGAAGGCAGTAAGCCACCTGAGTACTGGGTCTGCTTTGTTCATAAACAATCAGTTACCATGGTACAATGTGGAATGATTAGGAAGCCATTCATGTGACATGACCAAGGTACAGGTTCTTCCTCACCTATACAGGTAGATCAATTCATGGATATAAAACTCCATTGTTCCCAACTCGTACATGTACAACTAAATGTACTCAGTAAGAATTAACGAAGATTCAGTTTCAAATGTCAACTTTTCAAGACAAACTCAAAGGTGAAATGCATACATGTAAGTTTTCATAGTGTCCTTTTTATATTCATGGGTTAGTTAATGATGGAAATATCAGCCTATCTACTTCATCTGGTTTTATTTTAAGTATTTTGGTTCAGGACTAGTACATGTAGCTTTAGAAAAATGCTTCAAAGTTGCTATTTAAACCCAGCCAATTTCAGAAATGAAATCCACATCGCTATCTGCCCTTGTTTGTCACTTCACACGAGAATGCCTTGGCTGGACATAAATACATTCAGTCTACAGGTACAGGTAGCTGGTAAGATGCGATGTTGCAATCAAGGGAAGAATAATGATGACAGTTTGCAAATCTGAATTCAGCTGGGCACTCAACATTCTAAAAGATTTTAGGAGGCAAAATATTTCAAATGCCAAGCGAAGTACATATTTCTATTATTATTCAAACTACATTTAAAATATAGAAAGGAGAATCTAAAAACCTTTGCATCTGGAGACGGACATCTATCTTTCCAACATAAAATCTCATTCCAACTGTATAGAAATTTGGTACTATTAACTAGAAAAATGAAATAAAAATTGTGAGTCATCATCACGTTGTCATTGTGCTATGGAGGCCCTATCAACATGGATTGACCCCTCATCTTGGATGAACACAGAAATGATAGAATATACATGTATGAATGAATAAGAAAAAATAACCATAAAATTGGATTTTTTCCGATAGAATATTTCTCAAATTTCAAATAACATGTAAATCACTCTGTTGCATTTAAGGACCAACGGGATGGCTACCATAGCAAACAATTCAATCGTTCTTGCATCTTTGTTAATAAGAATAAACTTATTTTCATGATCAATGAATAGTAGATGTGTTCTTCTATACCATGAAAAATCTCAACCATTTCCAGGAGTGAAAATAGCAGACAGGCTTTCTTATCAAATGCCACAAAAAGAACATGTAAGATGTGTGTAGTATGTGGCCTCAAGCTGTATATTAAGTAAGCTTCGACTATCAAATGTTTTTTTTCAATAATACCCGTCTATCTCCCTAATAAGAGTGAACAGGGTGCAGTCTTCTGTCTGCTGTCTGATAGTAAGCAGAAGTTGTAAATTGTTTCATTGAGAAAGTTTGTGCTTAGTGTTGAGATAGCCTGGTCTAGCACTGGAGATATGAGTAGGTTTGACCCAGCTGTCAGTACGGTCTAGTCTAGTCACTATCATATTCCACCCCTGGCACACAGCGGCAGGCCAGTATCTCTCTGTCAGACAGTGGTGTATGAAGGCTTTGTAAACTTTTTCCTATACTCTGAACTGCTACTTGAAATATCCTATTTTACAATATCAATATCAGTTTCACATACAATCAACCCTCTTTATAACGACCACATTTGTTATTATAATGACTTTGCTAAATGACATGTACACGAACAGAGAATGAGTTTTTAGGTAGATTTGTTTCCATACACTGTTGTAAGTAATGTCGTTATAATGAGGGCTCACTGTACTATTATCACTATCCATTCAACAGATCACTACAGTACAAGTTAAAAATAATATTACATCCCTATCAGTTTATAACAGACTATTATCACTAATCAGTTTTTGTGGAAGAGAATGCATTTACATCAAAATGAATTACTTAGTTCACCTCACCCACATCTTGGCACCCCTATCCCCAAGCGACTCCAACCATCCCTAAACTACATGTACTACTCCCACATTTCTGTATTAATTTGATTAACTTTGAGGCGAGTAGACCAATGATCTCGAATATACTAGAAATAATCCCTAGTATTTGAACGGATGGATGCAGGTTCTCGTTTAAGTTTTTGTCCACAAGAGATCAGGCTCTTTTCAAAAGTATAAAATAAACCAAACTCTATATTGAAACTGATACGTTTTGATGTATGTCACCAGCACCCCACAGAAAAGTCTTGCTGTACATCAGAATCTCAAAACCAATAGCAAACAGCAATCAAAGCTTTAGTACATGTCGAAGGGTCAATCAGCTGTTAGTCCTAGCAATGGATCAAGTTTTGTGAGCTCATAGTGGTACAATTAATTTAAAATTGAGCCATTCATCTCACTGGTCCAGTCTGATATTGGGTCTGATTTCAGTCTGAGAAAATTTACTGCAGGTCCAATGATGTTTTCATTAATATCGAGTAGTACCCTACAGAAAGAACTGCAATCATAGTACTTGTATCAAACTAAAATCATTCAAATGTTACAATTTGAACTTTTGACATTTATCAGATAATTCACAAATCTGATGTTAATTTTGTGATACTGTCTTTTTGAGCATTGATAAAAAACGTATTGAGCTTGTATCATTTCTAACGAGTGTGATGATGTCTGTTCATCTATCTCTACTACTATTCTACAACATTCCATCAGCCACCCGACATCAATCATGTACTGTAAAAGTATGTGTTAAAAACTCCGCATGAAGTTGTGTAAATTCTGTGATCAATTAAATGTCAATGCTGTGCTGTGTCGCAGTATTTCCACTGGTCCAGTTACATGATCTATCACAATACAAGTACATTTCTAAATGTAGACTCCACTGAAATGGCATCATTTAGCAAGCACCATAATTGGCTGATCGCAATTACACATGGATATAATAATGCTCTTCAAATTGATCATTATTTTGTGAAATGAGCCAACAAATTTTGAGAGAATAGAGCTATTAAAGTAAACCATATGACATGGCCTGGATACAGGGTCTGATATACTTGTGATAGTGTGTGATCAAAATTAGGTCCCGTCTCTGCAGTCTTTATCATTTCGACTGGTCATGTGATTGATAAACTTTAATAGCCGATTGGAATGAAATATTGGATTTATTCCAACACTACACAGTGACTTAAATGTTCATCAAAATTTCAACCTTGGATATACGATTTATAAAGCTACATTCAATTAAACAATGGGACATGCCATTCAACTAACATGGGCCATTTCCACCAATGTAAGGTAACGAGTTTCAATAATATATATACATATGCAGCAGATGATGCTAGGGTTTCACAATGTAGCAGACTTGCGTAGAGTTTCGTAATATACATGTAGCAGAGTTGGGTAGAGTGTCACAATGTAGCAGACTAGGCTAGATTTTCACAATGTAGCCGAGTTGACTAGTGTTTGAAAAGCAGAATAGGCTAGAGTGTCACAAAGTAGCAAATTAGGGCAGAGTCTGACAATGTAACAGACTTGAAAAGCATAATGATGAGGATATAAAATAAATAAAATTCTCTGATGTAACAAGTACATGTACTATGGTTGCAGTCTTGGCATGAAACTAAAAGTAAAACAATTTCTTTACAGAAACGATTTATAAACTTATAGCACAGCAGCTGTGTCCCACAGGTTGTAGATCTATACAATGTATCTATCTATACATGTAGATGAAAAGCTTGTGGTCACCTTTATACATATACATGTATACAAACCAGTGAAATGACCAGTTGAGGAGATGGTCAAGGTTAACAAAAGCTAGCCAATCTAGTGCTGATCAGACAACAGCAAGTGTTTGAGGGATTCAGAAAACACTCAGCAATCAGCTCCAGTCATATATGGTGGTATGATGGACACTGGTCACACAAAGTTGCTGTGTATTAACTTGTTGCCCGACTTGGCCAGGAATAGAGCAACCCAGCATGATAGAGAGAGAGAGCTGTTCCCAATGAAAGCATGATCATTGATGCTCACAATCACAGTTCTTCCCAATGCTGCAGCAATGTGCATGATACATTGGCAGGGCCATATCCAGAGCCATTTTGATACCTGTTAAGGGGTATGGGCGCCCAAACTTTACAGCCAATTTTAATGCTTTTTACATACACATGCGCCCAAATACATACAAATGCGCCCAAAAATGGCAAGAAGGGATGTCCCCAAATAAACTCTGGATATGGCCCTGATTGGGCACTCATTCCGTAGTCCTTTTCAATGTTATTAAGCTGTGAGCGATAATTATAATAGTTTGACTGAAAATATTATTGGACACTCCGGATTTCCTGGGCAGAATTATGGAATATTTCCTTCTTTTACTGTAACATTTTACTTAAAGTACTGTTAACACTCGCAAAACTCGACTAATTTCTTAGGTCATAGATGAATGCTTGTACAATTGTTTTGGTTTTTTCCCCCCCTGGGCAAACTGTGTACACTGTACATACATGTATACAGTGTCAAAATATTCAAACTTCTGTCTACATGTACCCGACTTTTTTGTCAAACCCAACTAAAAGCAGACAATTTATCATTTGTTCAACCCCCAGCGAACATTGTGAAGAGAAGAAGGCATTGAGACCTGTTTGAACAATATCAAAAATAAAGACTGCTTTTGGGTAAAAAAAAACTTCAATATGCAGAGAACAAGGCCTTCTAGTTAATGGGCATGACATGTCATTATTTCCTGGCAAAGCTGGTCTCTGACAACTCTCATAAACTTGTATACAATCGGGTCAGCCGGCTACCTTTGTGGGATCTGTTGAGACTGGGAGATATGTGCACACATGAACAGGGGGTAATAATAACAATTCAAGGGCATGTCTTTATTGAAAATTACTGCAGCTAAGCAGGAAAACAGCAAGTCAGGTCTCCAAGATTGAATGGTGTGGTTTGTTCGTGTGAGAGACCACAAAGTCTGTTCACATGTACCGGTACACCGTGATTTGCCATCCCAGACATTGAAATTGCATGCAAGGTTCATGTAATAATCTGTATGTATGCAACAAATCAGATTAACTGTAGACTAGTATAGAGGGAACATGCATGCTGAAACTCAGTTCAAAAATTGTGAAATCTTATGTCTCAATTAGCCACAGAATTCAAGAATTGGTGAGTTGAACTCTGCAATTCTTGAATTCTGTGGCTAATTTTAACATGGTGATGAATGATTATTTTGATGCCGTAAGATTTTTGTCACGGTGGATTCCTTAAAATTTAAAGGGCTGGTGAAATTTTTACCAAAAGTTTACTAAAACCTGAGCAAATCCAGGTTGTTATCGGTGTTGATTTTTTGTGTAGTGCTTGGGAATTCAAAATTAGACTAATAGAGGAATGATACATGTAATTTGGTTTTATGAATAATTCTGGGTAAAACTTTAATAAGTGAAATTGAGTTCTTTGAAATAATTCGACATTTAAGTCCACAAGAACTGTGTCAATCAATATGTCGCAGCTGTAAATGAGATATACATGTACATATACGGTATGTGAAATATCTGTTAGATTTGAAGGGAATTGAGGGGGATCATTCATAAACTCACCATTATTGTCGATGGTAAAGCGTCCCAGACCACTGCCACTCCGTATTGAATATATCACATGATCAGGACTGTAATCTCCAATATCCGGGTCCTTGGCAGCAACCTGCATCACAACAGAACCGATCGGCTCATTCTCCTTCACAGAACCCACGGCTACAAAACTCTCAAACTGTGGAGGGAAAAGATTCTCATTGACATCCACAACTTCAATATTAATCATTGTGACTGAACTCAATGGCGGAGTCCCAGAATCCCGAGCTTGGGCAGAAATATTGTAAACCTGCTTGCTTTCAAAATCCAGACGTTCCGTTATACGAATAACTCCTGTGTCTGGGTCAATTTCAAACTTGTCATCTGTGCCTTCATATAGTACATAAGTTACCACTCCGCCACCATCCAGGTCAGGATCCTGGGCCGTTATTGTCATGACAACTGTACCCACGGGTAAATCTTCACGAATCTTAACTGTGTACGAGCTCGGTACAAAGTCTGGAGAATTATCGTTAATATCCAGGATGGTGATCGGGACTGTTGTTGTTGATGACAAAGGCTCTTCCCCTCTATCTGAGGCCTCTACCACCAAATGATACATCTCTTGCATCTCACGATTCAGAGGGAGGTTCACTGTAATTATGCCAGTTTTCGAATCTATGAAAAAGTCATCAATATCCGACAAAATGGAGTAAGTTACTTCAGAATTTTTGCCCTGGTCTCCATCAACTGCCACAACTTGTTTGATGAAAGCACCAACCACGACGTCTTCCGAAATTCTAGCTTCATAAACCTCTTTCTCAAATTCCGGTACGCAATCATTCTCATCTAAAATGGTGATTGCAAGGAAAGCGGAGCTGCTCAACTTCGGCTGTCCCATATCAGTCACATTGATAGTCAAGTTGAAGAACGGATTAGTTTCCCGATCCAGTTTGGACAGAATTGTCAGTGCTCCAGACTTGGTGTCCACTTTGAAGAAGCCCTCATCACCAGCACTGATAGAGAAGACCAACATCCCATTGTAATTAGGGTCTTCATCTAAAACACTCAGTTGAAGAACAGTGCCACCGACCGGCATCCCCTCAGACACTTCCAAACGATGTCGCAAGTTTTTGCTAAACACCGGGGTATGCTGGTTATGAATGTAGCTGTCTGGGATTTCAGACATCAAATCGGATTCTCTTGTATCATCGTTATTTCTACCAGCTTCTTGCAAGAGTTTTCGCACCTTTTCGGTCACCCCAGAATTTTGGCAGTGTATGTTGGCATTACCATTTGCTAGTTGAGAATTGCCGTTGCTGTTGACCAGGCTGATATTGATCATCATGGGCATGGAGAAAGTGGCACCATCCGTAGCTTTGATCACCAGGATACGACGGCTTGCTGCAGAATCAACCATGCTGCACCGTAGCAGGAGGCTCCCAGTCGACGAATCCAAATCAAAGCATTCATCTTCATTGCCATCTACAATTTGATAACTCACTATGTTATTAATATCGAAATCGATGGCAGAGACGACTAGCAGCTGTGTGTCTACTGGTGCTTCTCTAGACAGATAACCTGTGCAGTTGACATTTTCAAACTCCGGAGTATTATCATTCACATCTCTCACCTTAATTGTGAACACCATCTCGGATTCCCTTCTGAAGGGTGCCCCCCAGTCCGCGGCTCGCACTTTTATCCTGTACGTCCTTCGCATCGACTCATAATCCAATACCGCCTTAGTTTTAATCAGTCCGGTAAAATGATTTATTTCAAAAGGCACTGGGTTCAAATTTGCAATCGAGTAACTCAAATACCCATTCTCTCCTTTATCCAAATCGAAGGCGGAGACTTGGAGAACGTCAGTTCCTACAGGCTTATTCTCGTCCACGGTGACGACTATGTTAGAGATGTTAAACATTGGAGAATTATCATTACAATCGACCACTTCAACATTAACTTTGGTTACACCATTCTTCCTAGCACCATTATTCCCTTGGTCAACGGCGCGGACAGTAAGTTCAAATTTCTCCCGAGTTTCAGCATCTAGTTCGCCAGCAGTGCTCAGCAATCCATTCCACTTGTGAATCTTGAAGAGACCATCCACATTGCCTCCTGTAATACTGTAGAGAATTTCTGCGTTCTTTCCCAAGTCTTCATCGCCGGCTTTCACGAAGAGCAGTGGTGTGTTAGCCGGGACAGTCTCCTCCACCTGAACATCGTAATGAACTTGAGCAAATTTGGGAGCATTATCATTGGTGTCGAGAATTTTCACATGAACAGTTGTGGTACTACTCTTAGCTGGATTTCCTTTATCAATGGCATGAACAGTGAGGTTATAACCCCAAGGCGTTACCTCTCTGTCTAACTCCTTCACTTCAATAACATATTCCCCTTCTGTTCTACCCTTGGATACCTGGAACAAACCCTCCCTATTCCCAGCTACAATATCTACAGAAGCGATCTTTCCATTGTCCCCACTATCATGATCCACAACTGTCAAGATGGCATAAACGGATGCCATCCCATGCTCCACGACAGATGGAAGGTTTTGAACAGAAATTTCAGGCTCGAAAAAGTTCACCTGATTCACAGTTATTTTCAACTTAGCTGTGGTTTTGGACGATGAGACACTACTCTCTTTCTTGGGTGCCCTATCTTCGGCCAGAACATCAAATCTGAACTCTTTCTCCATGTGGTAATCGAGAGGCCGGGTCACATAAACAATGCCACTGGTGGGATGGATTGCGAAGGTCTTTGTCTTTTGCAGGAAGCTGTAGTATACCTCTCCATTAACACCTACATCAGCATCGGAGGCGGTCACCTGTATAACACTGCTGTGAAGAGGGGCATTCTCATCAACTTTAACACTATATGATGTCGGATAAAACAACGGACTAAGATCATTGGTATCCACCACAGATATCGTAATTTCCATCTCCGTCTCTAGCCTCAACGGCAGTGATTCATAGCTACCCTCTGCTTTAATTTTCAGTATATATTTGTTACTAAGCTCTCGGTTTAGTTCCCCATAAATACCAGTATGTGTCCGTATTCTAAGAAAGCAGAAATCGCCCACGGTATACTCTTCAGCTTTAAATATCATATTCTCATCCCCTGCCACAATTTGGTAACTGATTTCAATGGGTGGACCCTCAAGGTAAGTATAAATTCCCATTTTGGTTGCTGGGGTAATGTAAGTCTTTCCAATGGAGTTTTCCAAGATGCTTCCATTGTAAGCATCATGTGTAAAGTGGAATGTCTCCCTGGTGAGGTAAGGTGGATATTGGCCATCCACCCAGACCATGTGAAGTGCTGCAATCCACACCAACCACTGCAGCAGGCTGGGACAACCAGCCACAGCCCTGCACCTCACTGCCATCTTATCGCCCCTTCATCTGTAACCTGAAATGACACAATATAAGAAGCAACCAGTTAATAACATCTACGATGAATGTTGTGGGAAAGGTTATTTTTGTCCCAGGAATCGCATGCCAGATGTGATATGGCATGCCAAACTACCAAATCAAGCTAAAAACCCAACATACAATAAAAATTTCACTGGCAAAATGGGAGTGTGTTCTTAAGTTAAGACCCCTAACCCCTTAATTTGTGGTACATGTACGGTATCCTAGTTGATAAGTGAGTGAACATCACATTATCAAGTTCCTGTCGCTTCTCAGCAAAATGCATTAAAGAAATAGGAACCTGTTGAACCTAGTAGTTGATAATGTTGAATGGACCATCAGTTACAATCTGTGATGTTCAAGTTAATCACAATATCTCTGATGTTCTATATATGTGTAAAGGTTAATAATCTGTGATCTTCACAAGCTTGGTGCATCAGTTAAACAATATTATTAATGATCCTATTATATTTATTAGCTTAAAAACCACCATAATCTAACACTTTACCCCTTGAGCTATTACACACCTACGCATACTGTAGGACTTGCTTTGTTTTTTATCTTCCCTCAGACAGTAATACATTGTATTCGGACTGGGACCTTATTATTTTCATATTCATCATAAGGATTTTATCTGAGACAAATACATTGCCCCCAAGCATATAGATCAGTTCATATCACACGGGGACCATGAATGGACACCTGTTTGGTACATTACTATGCTCTTAACCTGCAAGTGTACCCAATTACAGCTGTACATGTATATCCATAGTGTTAGCCAGAAACCTGTCCATCTAACCAATGGACAGGCAATTTCAAATTTGGATTGGAAAGGCAAAAATTTGAAAAATTAACATGGGAGAAATAGGAGGAACAGGGGTGTAGACGGTGTCTAAATTTGGCAAAATGTGATATTTGGACAGGCAGTTTTTTCAAACCCTGTGTATGTAAACCAATTCAGCCCTTCGACACAATGCCAGGAATCAGCCTCTGTCACATTACACCATGTTAAAAATTGCTGAGGCTAATTTTTCTTGCCAAAGAATTTACCTCAGCAATTGCCAGATGCTTCGTCTGATTTTGACGGCTGCCAATTCTGCTTCGCAGAGAGGGAGAGAGAGAAATTTCCCCGCTTTGATATAATGGGTGATAAAAATTAATATTGAAACGAGAAGTTTTGAGAACATTTAGCTATATTATTCAATAATCTATGTGTAAATTCAAGGAGTGATCATATTATTTCACAAGGCTGCTCAGTATTCATTCTAAATTTTGAGGCTGGTTAAATGTTAAAGGTGAACTGCAATGATTCTTCATCCAAGTCTCTCAGTCTGTGAGATAAAATTATCGGGAAAGTTACTTTGAATTTTGGTGGAATATTGTGCGCCGTGTTTTGCAAAATGAAAACTACTACTTGAGTTTGCATTTATGAAAATCCTCTTCATACAGACAGCACCCCTGATAAGGAGCAGTTCATGATATCATGATTTACTGATGGTGCTGATGAAAGTATACATAGGGATTTAGCTGTATACCAATTTCCAGTCAGTTCAGATCTGTCTACATTGACCTATAGATCCATTTCTTTCTTAAACCCAGTTGTAATTTGCATGTAAATGAAAAAATACACCTCAACAAACAACTCGCTCTTTTGTAGCTTAGTTTTGGAACCTTCACCTTCATAATAACAGTTTGGCTGTATTAGACGATTACTGTATCAGGATACAGGTACATGTATATCCATCCACATATCTGTACTGGTCTGTGTGTACCTAGGTCGAAGACCTGCGCCCACTCTTTTATTAAATTTATTACACTAGAAATTATTACAGGTGACATTCCATTCAATACAGTAGGCCTATGACATTGCAGTCTTTCATTTTAATATAGATGCCATTTAAGCTGTAGATCACTCGGGTATAAACTATAGGGAGAATTCCGTGTAGTAAGTGCTAAATGAACATGTACTATACATGTAACTCTTTACAAAGTTTCACAGCTATGTTAGAGTATGGTATGCAAACTATGTTGATATTAAAACCCACCTCTGAATGAAACTCCGATCAATTGCTGAATAATATCTACAGTATATTAATTTATAGTCTAATACACTAAAGTAATATTGCAGGGGTTGAAATGTTCACCAAACACTTACAGGACATTTGTCAATAATTGTCTGGCATATAATTAAAATATATGTAAACTGATTGAAAAACTGCAGCACAGTGCCCATTTTCTGCCAGACATCTCCTGCAAATAGATATCAATTCCGACCTCTGTATTGCGATATAAAACATATAAACTCCAGAAATTCATAGTTACTAAAGCAATCAGAAAGATCTTACAATTACATGTAGATGAGAGAGAATTGAGGTTTAACATCGCGTTCAGCAATATTTCAGCTATATAGCGACGATCAAACAAAATTTTAAGTATTCAAGTTAATAACTTAGTAATCCAACACATTAAAACACACACACATTAAAACTTTATGCAACAAACCAATTTCTCTCAAATAACCTAAGATACAGTCTTCTTTCACCAGACTAAAAAGATCTTCTAAAGTAGATGCTCGATAAAAAGAATCTCTACAATCTTAAAATCTATACAGTCGATCAGAATATGTTTCACTGTGTAGCTCATCTGGTTTTGGTTACATGTATGTTTCTATTTGTTCACTCAAATATTCAAAGCATTTAGTTTCATATTTATGAGGAAGTGATGTTTCCCATCATAAAATAGGCGGATCAAATTTATTTTCACAGACAGATACTATGTTGACAAAATGGTACAAAATCATGCAAATAATCCATTATCTCTTTCTATTTAATGGTTGTATATTTTGATCAAATTCCTTTGAAATACCCAGTCGAGTTACCCAGCATGGACAAAGTAACTGATCAGTTACATTTGGGATATCACAATTACTTTTTGAGCCATAATATGGTGCATAATATGAGAAAGCCATCTCAGTTTTTGGCGATAATCAGTAAATGAGACAACTATCCCACAATGCAACCTCCCAGAGGGGGGAAATTGTTATCGAGACATCCGCTATGTACCTAGAACTTCACAAATGTTACACTCACAATCAAATTACCCGTCTGTGTGGTCGATTACTATTACAGAGTCAGAGATTACATGTATATGAACGGTATAAAAGAACAACTAGAGAATAACTTCTCTGTACCCTATCCTATCTCTGAACACTGACTCGGCATAGACCCACAAACCTTGGACAGAAGGAGGATCAATCACTTTTAAAGAGGCTAATACGAATACCATTTTTTGCACACGGCATCCCATCGTCTAGCTTGTGTGTGGATTACACTCTTTATGCAACTGGTTGTTTTGCTGGAAGGTTATTATCGACGTAGCCAGTTGAACTCAAGTCCTGCATGGTATTGCAATTCTAAGATAGTGCCAGTAATTCCAAAATCCACTGTTTATGTGCAGTCATATTTTTCTTCGATAGTGTCTAAAATAGCGGGCATGATGTTTTACGCCATCACCACATTCCTGATCTGAACCGCTGCACGGCCTTAAATGACTCACTGGTCATACACCGGTGATACGAGATATCCAAACATATTGATCACGAGTCCAGAGGCAGGCCCCCAAATACATTTGTACAAGCCAGCAGTCTGTCTGAATTCCTTCACTTGTTACGATCGATCCGGCGGCTGCAGCTAGAACCATGCTATCCGGGCATCACATGGCCCTATCACTGCGGTCATGGTGGTAGTAGGAGAGATACATGCACAACTACTGTTTCACGCACACACACGTGGGACTACAACTTTATGATAGAAGGAGCATTCAAGTATTGTAAAATTTATTTTTATTTTTGCGTAACACGTACATGTGTAGGTGTGCCGCACAATGCATAGCATGATCTATCAAATCATCCACCTTGCAGGGCTAGGTTGGATTGCCCATGGATGCAAGATACACAAAGCCTGGATTGAGTACAAAAAACTTGAAATAACAACATGTATATACATGTATACCAGTGTTCTGAACAGAACCAATCATCCCTGCGATGATAATGAGAACATGCATGACCTTGGTCACAATGAACCTAACTGGCAATCAATCAGTAATCATTTTCTCAACATAGTCTCTATACCATTCTCTGGTTCTGTCAGGTCATCAGAAAGAATTAAAGACTGCAAATTGAAAAGAGTGATCAGCATTATACCCAGGCATGTAAATGTGAAACATAAATGCATGTTAGCCAATCAGTAAGCACACAATGCCCCACAATGGCACAGCAGATGACTAGACAGGCAGCATCTACATGTACAGGTCATTTCCCAGCTTATGTTAGCAACATTCACTCGTGGATAGACTCATATTTTCTGAACATGTTCTTATCGTTCTAAGTTCCAGGGAGCTTCTTAAAGTCAATGCTCCATTTTCACATCTGAGAATCTTCATTCAAAGTTAAAGGCTTAACTTTATAAGATGTAACAAAGCCGAGATAGCACTCTGTTTCATTGTTTCATGAAAAAGTAGAAATTTGCACATTCAGTTTCCCATTTCTGGCTTATACATTGAACCATCAATACTTAATTTAATGAAGTTGAACTTTAATCCTTCTCTGCTAATTATAATGAACATACAGTTTATAGGTACATGTATGTTCCATCAAGGGCTGTTCAACTTCATCCAGTTATACTCCACATCCAGTCTAACTAAGCAGAGTGTTAGTTATCCTCTTCCATACATAAACTGAGTCATACAGATTTTGGGAGCTGTCCTTAGATTAACATGATGATGTCACCACCGAGTGATTTGTCACTATCATGAACAAAGTACAGACAATGAAGATTTTTAGTTTTTATTTAAGAATATTTCAACCATACTCACAAATTTGTATGGGAATGCAGATCAAAGGGAAAAAGATTTGCACGTTAAAAATTGACAGGAAAAATTCAAGTTCAACAGGCATGTACATGTAATAAGCACATCGTTCAACCAGCAAAAAAAAATTCAGTTTTGAATTGTTTGAGCCTGGCTGTACTTTGGCCTTTTCCAGTCAATTATAATATCTTGGCTCAATAGTGTGTAAATTTACAAAGATGACGAGAACTGGACTTGGATTTTGCGTAATGACAGCTTGCCGACACATAAGAAAATATATGTAATTGAATATGGGCCAAATATCCAAAGGGACATCATTTCCAAAAACAACAATAGTTGAACGAGAAACCACAAACTGGTAAAAAAAAAAATATATACATTTATATTAACAACGGCTGGCAGAGATTGCAATCTTTTCTAAGAGGTAATACAGCTCCCAGGAGGACAATGAGAGAAAGGTAAATATTACCTCACTGTTTAAATTTTGGGCATACATTCAAACACAAAAACTTCCATGCGTGTATGGTTTCAGACTGACAAGCAATGAACTTGTGTAAATTTCTAAAGCTCGAGACACTCCAAATTATTATTTTGATCTAGAGTTCTATTGTACCAGAGTTACCATACATCCGTACATGTTCTAGTGTGTTCTACAGTGACGGACATATTTAGATATACACACTGGGCTGATGAAGTTGATTTATTGAAACAGGAAGTTAATCAAATGGTACACCTATGTTAGAAACTACAGGACTGCACAAATTTAAAATTCTGCTTAACACAAATATGGGTTACGCTAACAAATTTTGGGTAACCCTTCTTTGATTTGCATAACCCATCACTATTGTATACAGGTTAATGTACGTAATTCAAGTGAACTGAAAATGGGTTACGCATAATGAAAATTGTGTAACCTCTGCGCGAACCAAACCTATTGTTCGCGCAATTTGTGCAGCCCTGTACTAACATAGCACTTGATTTGCAATAAAAGGATCTGTGAGGTTAATTTGGGGGTGATTAAATCAGATTGGCTTACACGTGTATATTGGAGAATTCAAATGTACCATACTGTAGTTCGGCCGAATAAAATAAATTTCTAGCTTCACAGGCACTGCCACATCATTCTAGCTTCACAGGCACTGCCACGTCATTCTAGTTTCACAGGCACTGCCACGTCATTCTAGCTTCACAGGCACTGCCACGTCAATCTAGCTTCACAGGCACTGCCACGTCAATCTAGCTTCACAGGCACTGCCACGTCAATCCAGCTTCACAGGCACTGCCACGTCATTCTAGCTTCACAGGCACTGCCACGTCATTCTAGCTTCACAGGCACTGCCACGTCATTCTAGCTTCACAGGCACTGCCACGTCATTCTAGCTTCACAGGCACTGCCACATCATTCTAGCTTCACAGGCACTGCCACATCATTCTAGCTTCACAGGCACTGCCACGTCATTCTAGCTTCACAGGCACTGCCACGTCAACCTAGCTTCACAGGCACTGCCACGTCAATCTAGCTTCACAGGCACTGCCACGTCATTCCAGCTTCACAGGCACTGCCACATCATTCCAGCTTCACAGGCACTGCCACGTCATTCTAGCTTCACAGGCACTGCCACGTCATTCTAGCTTCACAGGCACTGCCACGTCAATCTAGCTTCACAGGCACTGCCACGTCAATCTAGCTTCACAGTCACTGCCACATCATTCTAGCTTCACAGGCACTGCCACGTCATTCTAGCTTCACAGGCACTGCCACGTCAATCTAGCTTCACAGGCACTGCCACGTCAATCTAGCTTCACAGTCACTGCCACATCATTCTAGCTTCACAGGCACTGCCACGTCCAGGGCTCGAAATTGCCACAAGCCCGGCAGCCCGTGGCTGGTGAATTTAGAACTTGGCTGGTTGAATTTAGTTCTAAAGCTAGCTTACCAGCCTGACTGGCTGGTTATAATTCAATAATTTCAGCTTTGTATACTGAAATATACCAGCCCGATGGTCTGGAAAAGTGTTTAGTTGATCGTAGTGTTTCTGGCACACTTTGCCAAAGGCCTGTACCACCTTATCGCCCACATCGTTAAAATGGAATGCAAGTTATAATGGAAATGGAAGTTATCTCTCAGGCTATTTTCCCACTGACACAGGGCCGTTTTTCTAATTTGTTTCCGCGTTTTTAGGCCCTGTGTCGGAAGCCATTTCATCCTTTCGTTTTCAAATGGCCAAGCGCAAGTTGGCCCATGACACTTGTTTCAATGACAGCGATTGGCGGGCTGCCGTAAACGAGCCAATGAAAACGCGCGAACATAATGGGACTAGCACGTGGCAATAGATAGATGATAAGAGTCCAGTTTTCGACAGCAATAACTGTATGCACGTTGATGATCAGCGAACGGGGCTCAATCGCAAGTTTTCAACTGGTGATGTTTAATTTTACGTTCAATTCTACGCGAATCCATTTCGATTCGCCCGGATGCCCTGTCAGGCGAATCTTCACGCGAATGGATCGGCAGATTCACGTCAAAATTTGTCATAGCGAAAGTTTGAAGGGGTCATAAAGTTTAAGGCGCGCGTTCAAAACGCACCTCAGTTCCTCTTCAGGCGCGTTATGGTGCGCGTGCGCGATCGCGCGCCTCAAATCACAAGGCCTGGGTATGCGGTAAATCCAGGAAGTGAAATGTCACCCGTTTTAGTACTGAATAAGTAACAGTCTGTTATATGTCTCGCTTGACTCCTCTTGGTTTGCTCTCATACCCGAGTTGACATTTTGTGAACTTGACAAGTGACATCTATGAAATTACTGTCTGTCCCACTCCCAGGCAGACAATATATTCCGATATGTTTTCGGCGATATTTCGGAGACAATTTATCGTACAGCATTGAAACTTCTCACAGTAGGTCAACTAAAAAATAATATATTTTTTCCTCATATTTCATTAAAGTCTGTTGGGAATTGACGAAAATCACCAATACCTACCATGTTATTTTGGGGCTACGATGACGTTGATCTGCCAATGTTACAACATACAGGCTTGACGTCAAAAAGTAACCTACAAATCTCCCATCTAATTCTTGTTTTCACGATATGTTGAGAACTACTGGAAGAATGTTCTTGTCTTTGGAATAAAATTGGTACTTTTTAGTTTATCTCCTGTGTTTAGTTTCAATATCCTTCAATCAATTGTCTCCGAAATATCACCGAGAACGTCTTGGATATATTACCTGGGGCAGAGAGTAGACGTTTTGTTATTAATCCTGTTAATCTGATTAAATTTAATCCTGTTAAATTTTATTAAGTTACAGGTAATTTAAAATAAAGACAACATTGAAACCAGTTGGTCATTTTAGTTTTTTAGTGTCTTTCGTCGACTTTATTTCCTCCGATTTACACTGTAAATAATTGGCCCCTAGAAGTATAATTTGGCCCCTGGAAATTTCTGATCTAGGGGCCAATGGCTACTAGGTCTTAATGAAACATTTCAACCCCTGCCTATACTATGTATATTGTATTTTTTAAATCAGATGAGCAAACCCTTTTGCCAAAAAACACTAATTTTTTAGCTTTGCCTAATGCAATTTTGAAAGCAATTCCAGACAGCAAGCAAACATGCATTAAGTCTTGTTTTTCTTTTTTTTGGGGGGGGGTTGATTTGGTTCCATGTCACACTCAAGGTTATTTCACTCATATGATGATAACCAGTTTGAATGGTAAAGGAAGTCTGAGTACCCAGAGCGAACCACTGCTCATCGGTAAGTAACTGACAAACTTGGTTTTAGCATACTTCTATCTACATGTATTTCATGAAAGGCTAAAGTAATGTCAGTGTAAAACGCACATGTATGATTATACACAGACACACAGAGCATTGACATCACTGTCTGCTCTCCTGTTCGCAGGAGCCCTCAGTGGCCAAGTGGTCTACATGTAAAGTGCTTCGCTGGTGACCCCTAGCCTCACACCCCTGAACTGGCATGGGTTCGCACCCAGCTGGTGCATGTGTGAAAGCTTGTCAGTTACTTGCCGAAGGGCAGTGGTTCTGCCCCGGTGCTCCGGCTTCCGCCACCAACCAAACTGACTGACACTGTATGAGTGAAACAAACTTGAGTGTGGCCTTAAGCCAAATCCCCCCCCCCTTCTGTTAGCATTTGAGCCTGCAGTCTGTGAGGAAGTGCTGAACAAATTAAAGAGAGGTACATAAATCAATTGACCATTTTGATTACTGACGACATCCGTTTTAATATCTATGGATGACTTTTGCCTTGGGTTTGTCAAATTGTGTTACGGAAAACAAATGGGTAGGAAATCTGGCTGCAGTCTGAACATGAAATGAGAGTTCATAAATGTACGGTAACTCTCTAAATACACATATACATGTAATTCAATACCCCTATCAAAATTCAATCACCCCCCCCCCCCGCCCATTTTTGGAACAAAACTGAATGGGTAGTTCTGATCAATTTGATTACCTCTAAAATCATTGAAGTTACAAAGAGTGAATTATATACATGATATTGAACTATTTTGTTCCTGTTCTAATAAATTTGATCATGCCATATTTCAGAGGGGGGGGTTCAGAGGGGGGGGGGGTACATTTCACTCTCTGTGATTGAATTATTAGAGGGATTACTGTACATATAGTATGCAGAGTTACATGTACAGTCTCACAGCGTCCTTAGAAAGGACAACTATAAAATCAAATGACCATTTTTCCACAAAATCAAATGACTATATTTTAGAAAACTCATATTAAATTGAATATCAGGGGCAAAAGGCACAGTAGTTTCTGTAAAACACTCAAAGAACACAAACTGATAATGTTTTGGCATGTTCAACACCATTTGAGTGATATTAGCCATTTTGCAAAATTAGTTTTTTCAAATAACGACAAAGCTATTTTCAAACAAGGACAAGGAAAATCCTGCATCTAACCCTGGTATGGGATATTTAGCCTGAAGTTCATGATGTCCACACCGCTGCCTGGGTTGGAGACATTTGTTATGTACTTAAATCTTTAATATTTAATCAGCTTACCAGGTGAACAGGTACAGAAAACATGTATGTCATGATATGGAGCAGAAGGCCTTTATTATTATTAACCTACATGGATCACCTGGCTCCGGACATGGTCTGGTTACATCTGTACTCGTATCACTATCATTGCTAGTGATCATATACCCACTCTAAACACTGTGTAAGATGAATATTTTAAACAGTCAACCCAAGAACAGCTACAGGTTCACTTTGTATACATGTGTCCTACACAAAGTAAATCTGTATCTCCTAAGGGATAGCTGGTGACAGATCTCACATCAAGTCTCCACAGGAATTATGCTTTAGCAAAGACATTAACTAGTGGTTTGTTATGATCAAAATCAAAATGTTGATCACCAAATATTGCATCCCACCCCCTCCATCTCCAAATTTTGTGGGGATGATTAGAATAGAGCCAGTAGCTATCTTCCAAATAGTTACTCTGTGTTGTAAAACACAAAACAGTGACAGAAGTCTCTCTCTGGAGACTACAATGGACTGAAGAAATAATGGCTGGTTTCGTATGATGAGGAGCCACCATAACAGGGTTTCATCGAAGTTCAAATTTTTGCCACCGGATACTGAAAATTCAGTATTTTTTTCACCTGTATTGAGTATTTTTATGTTTTTGTCGCCGACAAACAGACTTGTATTGAGTTTATTTGTAATTTTGCAACCACCATAAGTAATGTATAAAAAAATTCCATATGATGAGAAATGGAGCCTGTCAATACCGCTGTGTATTTGAATTGTGAAAATAAACAAACCGATAATTTAATATGTTCATTTTTATGTTCTTGATTGACCACGATCTTGCAATCTATTTTCAGCACATTACTGTCAGATTGTGGATGTCAACAAAAAATACTCCAGTCACAGTGCAACATTTAACACACAAACACCGAAAATTACCAGTCTATAAAAAAAACTTTAATATCCAAGACTTGCAGAAAAATATCCCACCATTGTCATCAAATTATTTTTCAAGCCACTATTTGAAATCAGTAAACCAGTATAAATAATTAATTTCCCTGAGAATTAGCCCCTGTGACATTTACTGAAATTATGAATGAAAGCTTCGAGTTGAAGTGAACAGAGTGCTTTCGCCCACCGACTGTTAATATGAGTTTATCTCTTGGATTTTATTCACTCCATTTATGATTCCTGAATCGACAGTTTGTCCATTTTAGTTTTATAATCTCGCAGCCAAAATTACTCCGATTAATTTATTACAACTCCGTTCACGGAACTTTACAACAACAACAGCACGTGTGTTGGTGTGACACGTTGCGTTGGTGTGAGAAAATAACGGTTAACTTGCCTAAATCCTTCCTACATTTTCGAGAATATACAGCAGGATTAAGCTATTAATGTTGGTAATATCTCATATAAAGATCTATCATTCTCCCTTGGCAAACTTTTAGAAGTTGCTTTCACTTAACGACGAATTTGGAAATTATGAAGTGAGCGAGCAGTGAGGGAAGATCTTGTGATCCGATCTTGTGCCGGAGGTCGACAACCGATATATTCCTCGGACTACCTGCGATACTGCTGCTTCATGTAATTCCCGTTTAGATTCCGGTGTGATGCGTCGGAACTGCGGGGGAAGATGGAAAAAAAGATAATCTGCACTGTCTGAGTGGAGGTCGATGTGCAATATTTTCGGGCCTATATTTTCTGACTATCACCGAAAAATTGTCACTACTAGCTGTATAGACACGGACGATTCTCACGTAGCAGCGTGGGTATTCCGAGGAATATTTCAGCATCGATTCACTGACGAACGTGAAGTCGGAAACGGAAATGTCCAAGGACAGATTTTCGGCAGAATTTGAAAATCCCCTTCTGGCGCGAGTCAACGTCTGTTTTTTCGCCATTCTTTGCTTGAATTACGTGTTCTAGCTTTTACCGGAATTGAGTTTTCAGTTCAAAAATTGAATATTTTCCTTAGTAAACATGCAAACTTCAGTTTTTTTACGGCATGAATGGAGTTTTTAGCTCAATTTTGCCACCGACTACCGGTGGCAAAACATGACGTGTATGAAACCCTGCATAAATGTATAAACCATTATGGCCATACTTGAGCAGTTTGTGTACAGTGGAAAACTCTTGAAACATTAGCAATTTAGCACCAGCAGTCTAATTCAAAACCATTACATTTCTTCTCTCATCAGTTCTATATCTCAGAACTACTTGATCAAGGAAACAGCTTCAAAACATAGTCTACAGTAAGCCGGAATCTGATTGGAGGCCTCAATATTCTGTGCTGATTGCTTTGCCAAATATTCATTTTTTCTCATCAGTAATCATGAGTAATTCCCTGTGATGAATGTAGAGGTACATACAGTGGTAGCTTTGGTGTGAGAGCCATGCGAAGTGTGATGGAGTATGATAGGATGGGTGAACACGACTCGAGTGTAACACTATGGTCGTCAGGAAAGACATGCTCTACTCCTTAGTCCTGCATTGTACGGCTTGAGAGGAGACACATTTTGGTACGGGTACTTTAGACTTCAGCAGCCTATGTAGTGCTGCCTACGACAACCATGCTGACTTTATATATTAATTATCATCATACAGTTATATCAATAACCAGCCTATACAGCCTATCTACAACTTTAAATATCAAAGAACAATCTAGGTAAAGCTGGCTAGGTACGGCTCTGCCCAAACTACATGTACTAAAGGCCTCCAGAAAGAGTGTACATGCACCTCGAGACCGTTATAAAGTTGGTGGACACAGGTTGGCTGTCTCCTGTTGTAAGGTGCGGTGGCCTGTGAAGTGGGACAAAAGCTCACCCCGCTATTTCCCAGAACAAAAGGTCCTTGGTTAACACCTCCATTATAATGGCTCGAAGAACAGAAAATGTCCTGTGTCAGACGTCAGAAGACCAAAGGACCTTACTGACTGTACATGCATATTGGTAGACCCAAGCCAACACTAGCAATCACAGTAACTTTACCTGCAGACCAGAGACATGACGACTGTCATTTTTTTTCGCAAGATTGTCTGTGTGAACAAAAATTTGTAAGGCACAAAGCTTTATAATATCCAGTTTTTGCAAGAAAATACCAGAGGATATAAAATGCATTTCTTTTACCTCCACAGTAGTTTTATCACAGGAGAGTGTGGTGTGCACCACTGACCAAAGTCAATACGTCACCAGAAGCAGATGATAGTAAAAGTCTCTGTCCTTACACTAGCTAGAATGCGTTGCCACCAATGCTTAGAATAATAACACACGATGTAATATCAGGAATTCTGCCAGAAAAAAAATCCGGGTCCGCAACATTCGAGGGGGCGAAGCGACCAAGTCTGAGGGAGCAAAGCGACCGAAGTGGAGAGAGTCTGAGAGGTGGGTTTCCCCCCTCTTTGCCGTTTCCCCCCTCTCCGCCGCAGAAGATTTTTGACGTCACAGTGTTCTCTGTATAACTATCCGACGTTAAATAAAGCTTCTTGTATCTTGTACAGTAAAAGCAGATATTGTTAGCTTGCTGGGGAAAGCAAGTAGGCAGTACCCAGTACTGGGTCAACTCGAATCAAGTGACCCTTCTGGGTCAATCAGATTTTGATAAAAACAAGTTTGACTGAAATCAGTCACACATGTTGGCCTGGCAGCAACTTTGACAAATATTTTCTCATGTTTTATGATACAAACAAAGTTTGCTATTTATGTAATTTAGCCGAGGGGCGGCTTGCACAATACGGCAAAAAGATCAACCGGAAGTGCGGCCCAAGTTAACCTTGCTACCTCAAAACAAACTTCCATGCATGTCATTGGTCACTGCCTTTTCTGATGTAAACATCTGAGAAGGGCTTTCAATGTTATGCATTGCATAGGTTGTTTTGGAGCAGCAAGGTTGACTTGGGCCGGAAGCGCCAGTCATGTCAGCTGTTCGACCAAAATTGGGGCAGACCCGTCATGTAAGACAACTTCAATCGGCAACACTTTGCGTGCAATATACTTGGCCCTTTTCACTCCTTGGTTGAATGGTTCCCCACATGTAGTCACCTATTGTATTAGCTAAATAATATATAGCCCTCCCGAGTATGAGGGCTATAGGTCGGCCCCAGTCACCTCCAGCGAGGGTTTTAGATAATTTTATTACGAATCACCCACCTCTGAAATTTCCGTACATCTAATCTCTATCCCCTCCTGCGCACTGTTTTAAAATCTTGCGCACTATTGTGAAATAGTGACGCATATATCGCCGTCTGAATTTTCCAGTCGAAAACTTCAACTCTCTACGCGCCATGTTGGTGACGTCACGCTATATGTGTATATGGGCCATTTGCAATTGAACATGGCGCGCGAAGTGAAATTTGTTGACTGGAAAATTCAGACGGTGATATATTCGTTACTATTTTACAATAGTGCGCAGGAGGGGATAGAGATTAGATGTACGGCAGTTTCAGAGGTGGGTGATTCATAATAAAATTATCTAAAACCCTCGCTGGAGGTGACTGGGGCCGACCTATAGCCCTCATCAGCTCATACTCGGGAGGGCTATATATTATTTAGCTACTATTGTATCTGTCTTACACGACGGATTTGCCAAAATTGGCTTGTTTTCCTTTTGGTGAGGGCTGCCTTTCCAAAAAATGTGATCAGATTTATTATTCCATTATTTATTTACTTAACAAAAAAAAATTCCAACGCCAATCACTGAAAATGAAATACTGACATCTGTTTTCAAGGGTCAAATATCGAAATTACCCCCAATGATGCACCAATCACTCACGACTGTCGCAAAATTTGGCAGCCATTTTCCCGTTGTCCACGGCAGACCCCAGTTCATTTGACAAACGACTGACCACCTGCCGCAAGCTTAGAAATATATGCACAATTATTATTAGGAAGCACATCTCGTTGTTCCGAGCATCAGAATATATTAATCTCAGAACTCTGCTACTGCTAGGCAACATTTATCAAACGTCTAAAAATCAGAGAGGGGGCCCTGACCCGACCTCAGCTCAGGCCCACTGACTGACTCAGTGCAGAATGAATGAGCCCGGTGACACTCACTGCCACAGGCACAGACGCATTGTTGACATTGTCAGTGCGCCATGCAGGTAAATTTATCGCTCCTTCGAGAATTCACCAGCACGAAAAATGATCTAGATGACAGGGAAGTTGCGGATGATGAAGCTTACCTTCCACACTCAATATCTGCAGATCTGTTTCACGCAAATCTGCCTGTTTAACAGCTAAACATCCCATCGCCTTTACATATCGTTCCTTTCACATTGCCACCATGCTGACTTCTGTCTGTCTGGCCAGAGAAATGGACAACTAGAGCCGCATCACTACCTTATTATTCCACAAGAAAATATACCCGTGTTGTTCTGAGAAAAATCAGAAATCTATCCAGCGATGCTAATTTTTAACTATGAAATGTGTGAAAATAGATGCCATAGGTGATAGTTTTATCTTACAATATGCATGTTGGTCCTCATTGTGAAGAGAGAAAAAGCACTCTTGGGAAAGGTACTAGTCTAAGCGGGAGCTTTACAGGCGCAATGATACATGACGTTCAGTTTGACCCCGCCTCGCTTCTTTTCACGCGCTTGCTTGTTCTGTCAATCATTTTCATTCAATTTTTACAGACAGACTGTTGCCTCACGCCTAGGTATGTTTCAATGGTGCCCGCCCGTTTTTTTTATGAATTGGAACAGATCCGTTTGAAATTGCCCGCGTGATCAACCCACCTGACATCATTTCCCTAGCTACATAGGGTCTCGTACTTTCATGCTGAATACGCCAGCAGGATTAGGACCGAAGCTGAAAATGTTTAACAATGAGTTAAGTCCACTATAAATGTTAATAGATCTATAAAATATATTACTACGGGTAAGATACCGTAACTTTATTGCTGATTAAAGCGATCAATATGCATTACAAAGGCACATTGATCAAGTTTTGTCTGTTTCGCACTGATTGAGGCACTGGAAAACTTATTATTTATTTATCTCATCCTATAAAAATAAAGAAATAAAACACTGTCAACTGGAACCGTACCATCTACATGCCCTTATTTGCCAGTACTACAATGGGGTACCGGTAGGCATATTTCCGGTGCAACAAGCCAGATGTAGTGTTTTGGGGGTTTTTTTTTGTCTAGAATATTCGATTAATAAATCATCAGTTTGCGATAGTTCAATGTTGAATGTAGATCGTGCCTCCTGTGTTCAAGACTATAGTTTGTGAATGCCTAGGTTTCACATTTCGAGGCCATTTCTGCAGATGATTATCTTCTCTCAGACGTCATACCGGTAATTCATCAACGTGCAACAACGCCAGAACGAATTTCATTTCCCGCTTTTGGGTGGATTTTCTTGAAATTTCATGATAGAAATGCACAAATTCCAGATTATCTCTGCCAGATTTCCTTGCTCTGAGAAAATTGGTTCCGATACATTGCAGAAAATCCGTTACCGGTACGCTTGAAATGTGAGACAGACAGTATTGACATAAATTTCCAATTTATAAATATGATACCGCGCGAGGCGGAACAATATACAGACAACAAACTACATGATGAACTGCAATTATATCCGCCTGTCGGACAGTCCATTGTCTATATGTCTATCGAGGAAATTTCACAGAGAAAATGAAATGGATAGATACCATACCCACCATACCATCAATTCGACCACAATCATGCATGGCATCTTGTTTTTCCAGAGGCCGATTAGGTACCGGTATATAATTAGCCTATAAAAATTTGCCTGCTAAATGAGAAAAGAAATATTTGTACAAAAATACTATCGCTGCTTGAAAATACTCGGTACTTTAAAGTACCTGAGGAAATGTCGAGAATGGAAATCCGGAGTGCTGTACGTATATCAGATATTAATGGATGCAAAGTTACCAGTGATTCATAATGAAAACAAGGAATCATTGGTTGTAAATGGCCTAGGCGGCCCCTGGATCCTCGCCTAAAGTGCTATGATAGTGCACACCTTCCCCCTCAAAAAATACACTAAACAAAAAGTTGCTTCCGCCGGCCCTAGCTTTTATTAGATGTCCGGCCTACTTAGCTATAAATTGCTGATTCACTTGGAATTATACAATCCAATTATTATAAAGATATGCTTTTAATATACACACAAGAGGAAATAGTTAAACGAGCTCGAAATTGATATGGTATTCACCAATTTATAACATCGCCTTATACTATGCGTTGAAATTTACAGAAACTCATTGTTCAGGTTTTGCCGTTTTAATCAGAAATGATCAAAAACTTGGTTAGGGTATGTTGGTTATGCCGGATCTGCCTTGCCTTGACCAGGCCGGCTGCAAAACGCAAAACTGTATGCATGGTGCAGAGATTGGTAACGGACCATACTGGTACTTCTCGGCGTTATCTCCCTTGAAAGCATCTAAACACTTTGCTGTAATTCAGAAGTTTATGCTTCACAAATCAACATTTTAAAACGTTTAAAGTGTCTTTCAGGATCAGTGGACACGAATATGTAGCGTCTCCGTTCTTCACTAAAATGCTATATAGTCTCGATTATGTTCAACAGTTGAGAAAAACTAACAAAAACATGTGATTTACGCTACGAATTGGTTGTTTGGAACGCATATTGCACAGACACAACTTAATATGGGTGTGTGGACTTTTTTTATAATTTAATTCGTTTAAATTATTTTTGTTGACCTCGCTGCTACAGGACAATATTTTGAATAAACTTTATAATACACAACTGCTGATAGACGTTTTTCATAACCTGGATATTCTCCTGTGGGTAAAATTCAATTACTGTATTAAAATTACTTTCTTTCCATAATGGTATTAATAGATGCTCTATTGACGTCAGTAGTATACAAAAGACCGATTGAGTCAACTTTCACCCGGATGTAAAAATGACGTCACTTCCGGTTGGGGTGAATGAGGCGTGACCTTAGGACATGTCTAGACTTGTTTGTTATGTACTGGGGTTTTTCTCCCACAATGGCATGCCGCCATTTTGGAGCCGCCATGTTGGAGCCGCTATGAAAATAGACGTTTTGGAGCTAGGGGAGCCCCTAATGGGCCGATGGAGTCGTATGAGGTATACATGTGAAGCCTATGTGAGGGGGTATCTGATGGGCTGGGTGTGGGATTGAAATATCGGCATTCTGCGCATGCGCGGTGGCCAAAGGGTATGAAAATAGACGTTTTGGGATCTAGGGGAGCCCCTAATGGGCCGATGGAGTTGTATGAGGTATCAATGTGAAGCCTATGTGAAGGGGCATCCAGTCATGGGTGGGTGCATGTAAAATTTTTCCTGAAAAAAAAACCGGAACACGGACTTTATCGAAAAATCTGGGAAAATGGCTATATGGGGTATGGGGGTATATAGGTCGCCGGGCTTATTGGGACTTGCCTATCAATAGAGTTATCTCCCCCTAGTTCCAGGGTGGGTGTATGTAAAAATTTTCCTGAAAAAATACGGAACACGGACTTTATCCTAAATTACGGAAAATGCCTATATGGGGTATGGGGGGTATAGGACCATCCTGGGAAACCTACTTCTCGACATTTGCGGTATAGGTTGTGGGGTCTCGTTTTCTTAGTCTCGTCAAGACAAACATGATAGGAAGTGTCGCGGAGCGAATCGTTGAAATTTTTGGAAAAAGTTCAGGGAGACCCATATAATCCCATACTAGGGGTATAGGACCATCCTGGGAAACCTACTTCTAGACATTTGCGGTATGGTTGTTTGGATTTGTTTCGTCTCGTCAAGACAAACATGATAGGAAGTGTCCCGGAGCGAAACGGTGAAATTTTTGAAAAAGTACCATATAGACCCATATAGTCCCATACTGGGGGTATAGGTCCAATGTTTGTCCCACTGGGAAACATACTTCTAGACATTTGCGGTATGGTTGTTTGGATTTGTTTTCTTAGTCTCGTCAAGACAAACATGATAGGAAGTGTCCCGGCACGAAACGGTGAAATTTTTGAAAAAGTCACCGAGACCTGGGTAGGCCCATAGGCCTATACTGCATGGCTATGGGTGTATTGGTCCATACGGGGTGGACGTGTTGGGATCTAGGGGGGCCACTAATGGTCCGATGGGGTCGAGTGAGGTATCAATGTGAAGCTCTCATGCAGGAGCACTTGACTACACTAATGGTTCGTACGTTGTCAATAGTCTGCACATGCGCAGCCTGGCCGTAGTAGACAAAGCAGGCATTTTTGGGGGTGTGTGTGGGTGTGTTTGGGTTAGAGATGGGCTATTCACGGTTCGAATGGGTCGTGTGAGGTATCCATGTGAAGCCTATGTAATGGAGCATCTGATGGCGTGGATGTGGGGTAGAAATAGGGTCATTCTGCGCATGCGCGGTAGCCAAAGGGTATGGAAATAGACGTGTTGGGGTCTAGGTGGGGCCCTCACGGGCCTATTGTGTCGAGTGAGGTATCCATGTGAATCCTAGGTGGGGGAGCATCCACCTGGACTAACATTCACGTGGTTTGGTGGGTCTGCGCAAGTGTGTGTGACGTCACTTCCGGTTTTTCAGAATGCTCAAACACTACCTCCAACTTTCTCGGCCCCGGCCCGGCCCCCCAGCGCGCGCGCGCGGGAGTGATCTCATGCCGCAGCGCGCGCGCGCGGGTTCTCCGGCAGTGCGTGGATGAATGTAGGGAGAGGTTAAATCGACGCCTATTTCACCCGGATGTAAAAATGACGTCACTTCCGGTTTGGGTGAATGGGGCGTGACCTTTGGACATGTCCAGACTTGTCTGACCGCCATTGTTGGAAAATGGCGGATAATGGCGGAAGGTGACCGCCATTGTGGGAAAATGGCAGATAATGGCGGATAATGGCGGAAGGTGACCGCCATTGTGGGAAAATGGCGGATAATGCCGGATAATGGCGGAAGGTGACCGCCATTGTGGGAAACCCCCACAGACAGGTCAGTACATGCATTCCTATGATGTTCACGCATAATAAAAGGATTGATCTGTAATCTGTGTTGTTGTTGTTGGTCTCTTTTTTGGACTAACCCATCAGAATAGTACGTATCACGGACTACACCCGTAGAGCTACATCTAGGCGCGCATGTGTGACCTGGTCTATAAAACACGTCTCTCTGGATCCTACACCTTCATTTCTACGGTTGCAGAGCCATGACGGAGATCCAGCCCTATGCGACTCGCATTTTACAGCATGCCACCGTGGTTAATTCACTCACGGGTTACCGAGCAGTGGTCCGGTCCATGTTTGCAGATGGCGACGACAACGAGTGGCGACGCCAGATCCTGAACGAGTTCACAGAAGCGGTCCTCGACAGAGTGCACTCGATGGAGAGGTGTGCCATCACTCACCACTACTGGACTATGACAGCCATCCTTGATGCTCGGGCTATGGACCAGGATCGCTCACGCCGGAACCAGCGACGGCTGGTTGGCCTAGTCATGGTCTGTGCCCTATTGACCCTGGCGCTGTGCCATTGACAGTGGCACCTGACTATAAATACGAGGGTCAGACAGAGTGTGTGTCATTCACCGTTCGTCATTGGATCAAGCATGTCACCAGTCCTACGAGCCATCCTTCCCCTTATACCCCGGGTGGGGTTACACGTCTATGAAGATAAAGTCACCCTCGTGGAAGACCGTGGAGATGTTTGCTGGTCGCGCGCTGAGACCGTATCGAATACGGTTACGCTACACCGTGACGGCTGGACCAAATTTAAACGGGTGTTGAGCGGCGAGCTCGACGGACACCTCATCCACATAGACAATGCCATCTACGTACACCGTGGACCCTTCTTCCCACGCCTGGGCCGCTACCAAGACCCTACGCGAGGCTTCACCCTAGACCCCAATCTGTGGACAGCCTTCGAGAAAGTGGTGCCTATCGTGGACCAGCTGTTTACACCGGACGAGCGGTCATCAGACGAGTTGGAGTGGGCTCGTGCCCTGAGAGAAGCAGCGGCAGAACCCAATGAACAAATGTCTAGCCATGAACCAGACGACGATGCCATTGATTATCCGGCTAGACTCAGTCAGCACAGTGACATGACCAGCTGATCCTTTGATCTCACGGGGTTCTCCCTATAAATACGAGAGACAGTCAAATCTGGTACCATTCACGTACTGACCATGACGGAGCATATAATACTGGCGTATCTCAGCTTGACCCCCGAGGTTTTCCAGCACGTGTATGCGGATAAGGTCGATATCATGGAGGAGGTGGGAGACATCTGCGATGCGGACCCTACACAATCGTGCCCGGCTCACATTCGTCTGTCCCGGGAGGGCTGGACCAAATTCAAACGGGTGTTGTCTGGTGAACTGGACGGCGATCTCATCCACTTGTGTCACGATGTGTACATCCGACGCGGCCCTTTCTTTGCTCAATTGGCTCGGCTAGATGGGGGTACAGTGCATTTTACCCTTCACCCTGATCTATAGTCTGCATTGGAAGATGCCGTGGTAGATGTGGATCAAGTGCTTATCAAGCGGTCATCAAACGAGTTGGACTGGTCATTTACCATGGACACTGTGGAAGCCAACGAAGAAAATCAGAAAGAAACTCCGGCCCAAGATATACCCGTTATAAATAAACGATGGAGCCAGGGTCCATCATCATTTGTCACCATGAAGCGCTGGGAGAAGGTGTTGGATAACTTATACTACAGTCCCGACAGTCCGGCGGCCTATAGTGCATTGTCGGCTCTCTATCGAGCGGCCAAACCACAGGGGATACAACGTGCCCAAGTCCGAGATTGGTTAAGAAAACAAGACACCTATACCTTACATCGATCTGTCCGTCGCCATTTTTTACGGAACCGGATCATCGTGGGAGGAATAGATGCCCAGTGGCAAGCGGATTTGGTCGATATGAGCACCTTTGCCAAACACAACGATGGGAATCGGTATATCTTGACGTGCATCGATATCCTATCCAAGTATGCGTGGGTGGTACCCATCCGGACGAAAACGGGGGCAAATCTCATAGCGGCGTTCAAAGTCATCTTCAAGACCGGGCGCAAACCTTTGTATTTGCAAACCGACGAAGGCACGGAATTCCTCAACAGACCGTTCCAACAGTTTCTGAAAGCCCAGAAGGTGTTTTTCTTCCACACGTACAACGAGACCAAGGCTTCCGTGGTGGAAAGGTTCAACAGGACATTCAAAGGCCGCATGTATAAATATTTCACCTATAAGAATACAAGGCGGTACATCGATGCTCTCCCGAAACTTGTGAGTGGTTAAAATCGAGCCTATCACCAGAGTATAGAGAGAGCCCCCATTACCGTGACCCAACGCAATGAAGCCCAAGTCCGGCGTGTCTTGTACCCCAGGCCATCGCAGCGAACGACGCAGGCGGTGTTCAAGGTCGGGGACCCTGTACGGATCAGTAAAGTCAAAGGTCAATTTGAGAAAAGTTACTTGCCCAACTGGAGCGATGAGCACTTCTGATTAAACGGCGCCTACACCGACAGCAGCGAGTCTATGAACTGGAAGATCTTCAAGGGGAACCGTTGCTAGGGACGTTTTACGAGACGGAATTACAGCCTGTCGTAAAAACACAGCAAGACTACTACACGGTGGAGCAGATTTTGAAAACGGAACGTCGACGTGGCAAACTGTTTCATTTCGTCAAATGGCAAGGCTGGCCCAGTTCCTTCAATTCCTGGGTCGCTGCCAACCAGGTGAAACGACTATAAAGCCAGACACCACTGCCGTCATCCTTCATTCCACGTCCGACCACAGTGCTATGGACAAACAGCAGCTGCCTCTGAACACAGCGTCTCCCAAAACGCGCAAAGCGCAAGTGGGCTTTGTGGTGATACTGCTAACCCTGCTGAGTGTGTTGTACGGAGGTGTGTTTACGACGTAGCCTATGTCAGCACGTTACTTAACCAACTGAGAACACCAGCCACCAGTGAAACCGGTCTACAGATAGCACCAGTCAACCCCGTATCGAGCCCAGTCACCACCACACCCCGTGTACAAGCCACGTCGAGCTCCACACCAAGCTCCACATCTACACCAAGTACACCCAGTACGTCTGAAGACCCACCGGATTTCATCCCTCACAGTGAACAGACAACGACGACCGACGTTGTACCCACCACCACCATCATCACTCGCAGTGAACAGACAACGACGACCGACGTTGTATCCACCACTCCAGTTTTACTCGTACGAAATTTACAAGAGCGGGTTACCACGACAGCGTATACACCTCGAACCATGGACCCTCGGTGGCAGCATCCATTCACTTGCGTCATCGCAGGACCGACGGGCTCCGGCAAAACGCACTTCGTCCGGAAGCTCCTTCAACACGCCGACAGCATGATCACCCCATCCATTGCCCGAGTCGTGTGGTGTTACGGAGAATGGCAGGCAGCGTGTGCAGCAATGCCCCACATCACGTTCGTGGAAGGCCTACCTAACCTGGCCGATCTGGAACCCGACACCTTGGTGGTTCTGGATGATCTCATGGCGGAGACGGATGCGCGGGTCACCCAACTCTTTACCAAAGGCAGCCACCTTCGACGGCTCAGCATCATCTACATTGTGCAGAATCTGTTCAGTAAAAACAAAGAACATCGGAACATCAGCTTAAATGCCCACTACCTGGTGGTCTTCAAAAACCCGAGAGATACCATTCAACTGCTGCACCTGGCGAGACAGATGTATCCCGGTCGCACACCGTTTGCGTTGGAAGCCTTCAAAGATGCGACAACCCCTCAGCACGGGTATATGCTCTTCGACCTCAAGCAAGCCACCCCCGAACACCTTCGACTACGGACCGGCATCTTTCCCGGTGACACCCACCACGTGTACATGTAAAAATAATGTAAACACATCCACAGTGGCGCCCCCAGCTGGGGTGTGTGTGTTTGATGATGGAGATAATAAAAAGAATGAATACCACAGCATGGTTGACTTTGTCTCTGTTCTCTGAGGTGGATAAAAAGGGCAGAGTTGTGGGTTCTGGCATTAGTTGTACATGATGTCTGCGCGAGTACGGAAGCACGCCCCGACGCTCCGTGTATTGAAGACGGCCCCACCCGAGTTGGTCCGAACCATTGTACGCGGTGCGGACCCTGACCTTGTACGCTGTCTGTGCGAGATCGGGTACAACCTGTTAAAAGGCAACGTACCACTGACTCCGGCTCAGAAGACCAAGTTGGCCAAGCATAAGACAGGTCTCCGAACCCTAGTCCAGAAGCGGGTCCCTCAAACACAAAAGAAAAAGGTGTTACAGAAAGGCGGCTTTCTCGGGGCCATCTTAGCACCGTTGGCCGCTTCCGTGTTGGGTCCAGTATTGGGTGGACTCTTCGGCCGACAATGAACCACACGAAAAAAATGGTCCTCGTCGAACCACGATTCCTTCAAAACCTCCAATCGCCCTACCCTGTCCCACCTACGGTGAAGACCATAAACACCCTCGATGGAGAGATGCAACAGATCTTACAGAGACCGGGGTTAAGCGACAGTGAGAAAGTACAACGGTACAATGAGACGCTTCAACGGTACATGACGTTCATGGACCAATACAAAACCCTCTCTACCCCACCACCACCACCACCACCACGTGACACACCGCCGACCTCGGCACCGCTCCAAAAGCCGCCATTACCAGGGGTACCACCCGCAGCCCCACAGTGGGTGGAAGACGAAGTGCTGAAGAGTCTTCAAGAAACAAGCTGGCCTGGTATTACAACGGATGAAACAGAATCCTAACATGACTTGGAATGATAAAGGCGAACTACTGGTACAGAATCAGGTGGTTCCCGGGACCCACATGACGGATTTAGTGAATGACCTGATGCGTAAACGCAGGTCGCACACGGATCCTCGAGGATGGGAGGTCTTCGCTCAAGGCTTGAAAGACATGCATGTACCACAGGAATTGGTGGGGAACCCCCAACGCTGGGCCTTTGTGCAGCGAACCCAGCAATCGCCGAGTGGCCCACTACCTTCTTGGGAATCCGAATGGGAACCGGAGTCACCCCCCAAAACACCACCACAACAACGGGCACCTTCTTTTCAGACCTTTAAAAAACCATCCTTGATCAGGACACCCCACATCTCCAGAGCCGTGACACGTAGCAAGTCAACGCGACGAACACGACACCGGACACAACCGCCCAAGGCCTGGAACACCTATTAAAACCAACAGCAGCAGCAGGACAGCTCAGTCGCCATGTTTTACCTCACCCTACCCAGTAACAGTTCGCTGGATGTGTTTCCCGACAACACCTTGGCCAAGTACGTGACCCAGTTACCGCAACCGTTGCATTTACCTGGGCGGTGGGAATGTGGCCTCGTGGATATCCAATACCCTTACTCGTGGTACAACGTGCGACGAGCCAATGAAGTGTGGTACGAGGTGACCTACGAAGGAAAAGACACCCGACTCACCCTCTCCGAAGGCCAATACGATACTCCCAAGGTGTTCATGGGTGGGCTATCAAGACTGTTGCAGTATAAGGCTCTACGGGAGGTCACGAATACTTCAAGACCCATCAAAGACTATCCCTTCAAGAATCACGTGGACAACGCACACAACGACAAGGCACAGCTTATCGTCACCGCCAACGCGAGTGTCGTACTGAGTCCTATCCTACAGCAAATGCTGGGTTTCGATCTACGGACGTTCGCTGGTCCCACCGCCCACCAAGGCGAGATCCCGATGGATATGAAGTCGGTATGTACGGACTCTACGTCTACTCGGACGTGGTGGACAACCACATCGTGGGCGATATCAACACACCTCTGTTACGGGTGGTGCCCATTAAAAAGTTGTATGGGGATCAAGTCACCCACAGTTTCACTCACATGCTCTACCTACCCGTACGACAAACCCACATCAACACGATCACGGTGCATATAAGAGATGACACGGGACGACCGGTGGCATTCGAACGAGGGAAAGTGGTGCTGACACTTCATTTTCGACAAGCACGTGCTCCCCACTTTGTATAATGAAGGTGCCTTACGAGTGCGATGCACGCAGCTATATGGACTATTATGCCCAGCAGGCCGGCGGTGGCCTTCCGGTCTTTAGTGGTGCACGCATGCAACGAGGACATGGACTGGGGAACATACTCGGAAGCATCGTCAAAACGTTCCTGCCCTTGGTGACGCGTGGGGTGAAAGCAATCGGCAAACAAGCGGTACGCAGTGGACTGCAAGTCGCCGGTGATGTCTTGGGGGGTACGGCACCCAAAGAAGCGTTGAAACGGCGGGCCAAAGAAGCAGGAGGCGTCTTGGTGGCCAAAGCACAACGCACCGTAGGGAATAAAAGACCTGCACCACGGAGACCACGCACCAGTCGACGACCGACCCAGCGACGACGCACATCGAAGACCCAAGATATCTTTTCTTAAAACATGTCCTTGATCCACGCAGTCCTGCCCCTCCACCAACAGTGAATTTGATTTGTGGACCGTCCCACCCACACAGACCAGTGCCGAACAAGGATTATGGGTGGAGAATCTCCCGCTCTCCAGCATCAACGCAACAGGGCCCATCGAGTTCATCATCAGTAATGCGGATACGGCCTATGTGGATTTAGCCCATACATACTTGTATGTGAAAGCCAAGATCGTCAATGGAGATGACTCCAGAATCGTGGACCAAGCAACGGTGGGCCCGACGAATCTCTGGCTGCACTCGATGTTTCAACAGGTGGATATATTTCTCAGCGACAAACTCATCAGTGACTCGACCAACACGTACCCCTATCGAGCCTACATCGAGACGCTGTTGTCGCATGGGCGAGAGGCTAAAAAATCTCAACTGACAGCCGCTTTATTCTATCAGGACAATTACAAGCGTCTAGTCCGTCATTCATAATCCAGCCGTCGTCCATTAGAGAATATCCGCGTCCATAATCCAAAGACCTATTCCATTTTCCACATAACAGTATTAGCACAAAAGCCGAGCACATGGGCGCAGAGAACGACAATACGGGATATAGCAAACGGAAGGCTTTGACCGCGAACGGCGTCTTGGTGGATCTCATGGGTCGACTGCACGCAGACATGTTCATGCAAGACCGGTACCTGTTGGACAAGATCCCCATCAAAATCCGACTGATACGGGCGCCTCCGACCTTCGCCTTGATGGCCACTAACGTAGAGGGGCATGCAGCTGACTATAAGATTGTCATCCAAGACGCAGTCCTGTATGTCCGAAAAGTGAAACCGAATCCAGCCGTTCAATTGGGACACCTCAAAGCCTTGGAAATAAAACCAGCCCAGTACCCTATCCGACGTGTGCAAACCAAAGTGTTCTCTGTGTCTGCTGGAAATATGAGCCCCAACAAAGAAAATCTGTTCCCGGGGGAATTACCCAAGCGATTGATCCTGGCCTGTGTGGAAAATACCAGTTTCAGCGGAGCCTACCCAGCGAACCCGTTTGACTTTAAACATTTCGGCATAAATTTTGTGGCCCTGCATGTGGATGGACAACAGGTCCCAGCCACGGCCGTAACACCGAACTTTGGGCGCGCGAATTTCATTCGAGCCTATCAGAGCCTGTTTACAGCCACCGGTCAAATCAACCAGGACGAAGGGAATATGATCAGTCGGGAGGACTACGCGAACGGATACACGTTGTTCTGTTTCGATTTGACCCCCACCTTAGAGAACGACCATCAGCTGGCCCTGCCAAGCAAGGCAATTTACGGTTGGAAATCCACTTTGCACGAGCCCTCCGGAGCACTGTCAATGTGATCTGCTACGCCGAGTTTGACAACATCATTCAAGTGGGCAAGGCGCGCAACATCCTGTGTGACTTCTCCACCTAACATGGATACAGACCAGATAACCACCGTGCTGGAGAATGACCCAGGGACACGTATGGTGTTTCAAGGGGTGTTCGCCCGAGATGTGTTCCCATTAGACCGTATGTATCCTGCTGCTTACGTTCTCAACACGGACCCGATGGATCGGCCCGGTGAACATTGGGTGGGCGTGTACTTGACAGAACAGCAGGGCGAATACTTTGACCCGTACGGCCTGCCACCCCTCCATCCCGATTTAACAGACTTCATGGATCAAGGCACAGAGACGTGGTGTTGGAACAGTTAAACGTTGCAAAGCCTGGCCAGTAGCGTGTGCGGACAATATTGCTTGTTTTACCTGTACCATCGATGCCGGGGAAGACCCTTATCTACCATCGTACAGATGTTTGACGAGTACCCCAAGGCCGAGGACCGCGATGTACTCGTATATGACTGGGCCGCCCATCATTTCAATGTACAAGCCCCGTTCTGGGCTTAAGTTCTTTCAATGTACACACGCCCGCTGTTCTGGGCTTCAGTTTACAAGCCGCCTGTTCTGGGCTTCAGTTCTTTCAATGTACAAGCCCCTTGTTCTGGGCTTCAGTTTTCACGTGGTTGTTCTCACGATGTTGTTGTTCACTGAATAAAAAAATGAGATCTCACCAAAAAAAACCCTGTCTTGTGTGTTTTATTCATAATGCATAAATGCCCAATGTGGAGATTCAGTCAAACTGAAATCAGTGGTGTAGGATGGGGCCAAAATGTAACCCATCAATGTTAGAATGCAAGAGCACTATAGTAAAATAGAGAGCCAATGAAATCAGCCCACAGACCAAGTACGTGTTTTGGTCTAGGTTTGGAGCGGGCATTTCATTGAGGTGCGTGTAAAGGAAGACGGTGAGTGAAGACTCGTCCAATACGTATAGATTAAGTTTAGTACTATAAGTTCTATGTATTTTTAAATATGGAAAAACCCGGATGTAAGATGAGAACCCGGATGTAAAACCACAGTACCCAGATGGAAGACGGGAAAAACCCACTGGGAAACCCGGATGTTGAGAAGAACCCAGATGTAGGCGCGGACGTAGGCGAAAGCATCTCAGTACCCGGATGTAGGCGTAGACGTGTACCTAGTACCCGTCCATTGGTTCTTTTACCGATCGCTCATTGGCTCTTTTTCTCGACCGCTGATTGGTCCAAATGGAACTGCCCATCCTTCCCAGGTTAATTTACAATCCCATTTTTGGGTTCAAGCTCTGACTATCGATGCCGCAACATTGTCTCCTCCGAACCTTGCCGAAAGGGAGACCTTTTGACCTGGATGTGACCTTTGACCTTTTGACCCGATATTTCAACCCCGCACTGCCGGTGATGACGCGCGCGCTGCGGCCGGGGCGGGCCGGGCCGGGGCCGAGAAAGTTGGAGGTAGTGTTTGAGCATTCTGAAAAACCGGAAGTGACGTCACACACACTTGCGCAGACCCACCAAACCACGTGAATGTTAGTCCAGGTGGATGCTCCCCCACCTAGGATTCACATGGATACCTCACTCGACACAATAGGCCCATGAGGGGCCCACCTAGACCACAAAAACGTCTATTTCCATACCCTTTGGCTACCGCGCATGCGCAGAATGACCCTATTTCTACCCCACATCCACGCCATCAGATGCTCCCTCACATAGGCTTCACATGGATACCTCACACGACCCATTCGAACCGTGAATAGCCCATCTCTAACCCAAACACACCCACACACACCTCCAAAAATGACTACTTTCTCTAATACGGCCAGGCTGCGCATGCGCAGACTATTGACAACGTACGAACCATTAGTGTAGTCAAGTGCTCCTGCATGAGAGCTTCACATTGATAACTCACTCGACCCCATCGGACCATTAGTGGCCCCCCTAGATCCCAAAACGTCCACCCCGTATGGACCAATACACCCATAGCCAATGCAGTATAGGCCTATGGGCCTACCCAGGCCTCGGTGACTTTTTTGAAAAATTTCCCCGTTTCGTGCCGGGACACTTCCTATCATGTTTGTCTTGACGAGACTAAGAAAACAAATCCAAACAACCATACCGCAAATGTCTAGAAGTATGTTTCCCAGTGGGACAAACATTGGACCTATACCCCCACTATGGGACTATATGGGTCTATATGGTACTTTTTCAAAAATTTCACCGTTTCGCTCCGGGACACTTCCTATCATGTGTCTTGACGAGACTAAGAAAACAAATCCAAACAACCATACCGCAAATGTCTAGAAGTAGGTTTCCCAGGATGGTCCTATACCCCTAGTATGGGATTATATGGGTCTCCCTGAACTTTTTCCAAAAATTTCAACGATTCGCTCCGCGACACTTCCTATCATGTTTGTCTTGACGAGATTAAGAAAACGAGACCCCACAACCTATACCGCAAATGTCGAGAAGTAGGTTTCCCAGGATGGTCCTATACCCCCCATACCCCATATAGGCATTTTCCCGTAATTTAGGATAAAGTCCGTGTTCCGTATTTTTTCAGGAAAAAATTTACATACACCCACCCTGGAACTAGGGGGAGATAACTCTATTGATAGGCAAGTCCCGTTAAGCTCGGCGACCTATATACCCCCCATACCCCATATAGGCATTTTCCCGGATTTTTCGATAAAGTCCGTGTTCCGGGTTTTTTTTTCAGGAAAAATTTTACATGCACCCACCCATGACTGGATGCCCCTTCACATAGGCTTCACATTGATACCTCATACAACTCCATCGGCCCATTAGGGGCTCCCCTAGATCCCAAAACGTCTATTTTCATACCCTTTGGCCACCGCGCATGCGCAGAATGCCGATATTTCAATCCCACACCCAGCCCATCAGATGCCCTCTCACATAGGCTTCACATGGATACCTCATACGACTCCATCGGCCCATTAGGGGCTCCCCTAGCTCCAAAACATCTATTTTCATAGCGGCTCCAACATGGCGGCTCCAAAATGGCGGCATGTCATTGTGGGGAAAAACCCCAGTACATAACAAACAAGTCTAGACATGTCCTAAGGTCACGCCTCATTCACCCCAACCGGAAGTGACGTCATTTTTACATCCGGGTGAAAGTTGACTCAATCGGTCTTTTGTATACTACTGACGTCGGTGAGTCGTGTTTGAGAGACTCAGGTTCTTACTCGTTTATCCCTGTCTGTGTCAACTTTATACCCTCATTGTCCGAACTAATTAATCACACTTCACCTTAAATGTCCCCAGGGATTCAAGCTTTTCATAACACTATTAAAGCTGTTATTATTATACTCAAATAACGCGTGACCCCTTTGACAGCGTTGGAGACTTCAATGTGTAAATTGTAATAAACTTGATCACTTCTTGTTGCACAAGACATGTTTCACACAGTGTGCTCAAACGAGAGTTGGCCGAATACTCAAAAACAAACTCGTCCTCGTCCAATCATCCGTCATCTTACTATAAATGTATAAACCACATATGTTTGTACCATAGTATGAGGCGCCGTTTGTGACAATATTGTCAACGACAAATATATAGAGTTAAAACCAAAATATAAAGTCGCCGTTTGTGACAATATTGTCAACGACAAATATATAGAGATAAAACCAAAATATAAAGTCGCCGTTTGTGACAATATTGTCAAACACAAATATATAGTTAAAACCTTTGTAAATATATATAAAACGATATAAATAGGGCCTATATATAAAGTTTTTTTTTTTAATTTTTATAAATATTTTTTGAACATAAATAACGATAGGAAGCTAAGACGTTAAATTTAACGTAAATATAAAGTACACGAACTTGTAAAGTGTACATGTAAACCGGATATGCCCAAAGGAAGCTGCGCAATCGATGTGCGCGCGAGTAATACTGGTTAATCAAAACTGCAACTGGGTTCTGAAGCGAAACTATGACAGCGGTGAAAGCCACTCGCATGTCACAGATGTGTCGAATCAAACAATAAGATCACGTACCTGAACATATATCAGTTCACTGCCATAGTGATTTAGTAAAGGCCTATTCCAATTTTCAACAATTACTGTTATCATTTACAATCGTACTTCAGAGTTATCACATCAATTAGATATAAATACATCTACTTATAAATCACCATAAGGTATCCTAGCCTGCAGCCAATATCACGGCCTGCCCCTTTGATGTTCAATCTGCGATTCCGTCGGCCAAGTCGCTGGTTGCTATTTGCCGCATAGAAACATCGACAGAAGTTGAAATAAAACATGAAAATAACGATATATTAATTTTGCGCAACACAAATATTAGACAATTTGAAATCATACTGAATATGAGCATATTTCATTGACTAGAATATGACCATTCATAGCCTAGTTATAGGATTTGGAATTATATTGTCGTTTTGTATCATTTATCGTTTTTCGATAATTTCCGCATTTCCAAACAAGACAAAAATTAGCAGGGAATTTGGTATAAGTACAGCGAATGTGGAAACTAATGGCTCATGAGGAACCGGTTGCACAATGCTTGTATCATCAAACGTACCGTTCTCAAATTATGAAAGAACAATGGCACCTACTGTGGGAACCACCAGTGTGGATTGTACTGTTGCGTTCACCGTTCCTCGTTTTCATTAACGAGATCATTTATTATAGCATGATACGCTTACTTGATCTCAAACTTTTTAGGTTTTAAGTTAGTATAACGTAATTTGAATAAAATGAACTGTTGATATTCGTAAGCGGTAATTACTGGGTTCAATCCCTGGCCGGGTCATACCAAAGACTTGAAAAATGGAACTTGTTGCTTCCTCGCTCACGCTCAGTATTGAGAGGATAGAACAAGGACTGGTTCGCTCGGTGTCAGTATAACGTGACTGAGTGGGGTGTCATGTCTGCCTACGGCATGATATTTCGGTGGGACAGCAGTATAAAATGTCAACATTAGATCTGCTCTGTTACAAGTAGGTATACCCCCGCCCCTTCCACTCCCCTCCCTTCCCTTCCCCGTCGTGATATAGCTGAAAAAATGTTGAAAGCGACGTTAAACCCTATTCACTCACTCGTCACCGTATATAATAGGGTTAACACCGATGCCCATCAAGAACCCATCGGGCCAGAAGTGCTCTTCAATACACACGTATTGAAGATCAATTAGCGATTAGCACGCAGGGGTAAAACGGCTTCGACTGATTCCTCAGTTACTAGTAACAGCTTCGAGGCAGCGCAAAAGTGAAAAAAGGCCAATGTAGTGTTCCTCATGAGCCATTAGTTTCCCATTCGCTGTACTTATACCAAATTCCCTGCTAATTTTTGTCTTGTTTGGAAATGCGGAAATTATCGAAAAACGATAAAATATACAAAACGACAATATAATTCCAAATCCTATAATTAGGCTATGAATGGTCATATTCTAGTCAATGAAATATGCTCATATTCAGTATGATTTCAAATTGCCTAATATTTGTGTTGCGCATAATTAATACATCGTTATTTTCACGTAGAACTACTGCGCATGTTTTATTTCAACTTCTGTTGATGTTTCTATGCAGCAAATAGCAACCAGCGACTTGGCCGACGGAATCGCAGATTGAACATCAAAGGGGGCAGGCCGTGATATTGGCTGCAGGCTAGGATACCTTATGGTGATTTATAAGTAGATGTATTTATATCTAATTGATGTGATAACTCTGAAGTACGATTGTAAATGATAACAGTAATTGTTGAAAATTGGAATAGGCCTTTACTAAATCACTATGGCAGTGAACTGATATATGTTCAGGTACGTGATCTTATTGTTTGATTCGACACATCTGTGACATGCGAGTGGCTTTCACCGCTGTCATAGTTTCGCTTCAGAACACAGTTGCAGTTTTGATTAACCAGTATTACTCGCGTGCACATCGATTGCGCAGCTTCCTTTGGGCATATCCGGTTTACATGTACACTTTACAAGTTTGTGTACTTTATATTTACGTTAAATTTAACGTCTTAACTTCCTATCGTTATTTATGTTCAAAAAATATTTATAAAAATTTAAAAAAAACAACTTTATATATAGGCCCTATTTATATCGTTTTATATATATTTACAAAGGTTTTAACAATATATTTGTGTTTGACAATATTGTCACAAACGGCGACTTTATATTTTGATTTCACCTCTATATATTTGTCGTTGACAATATTGTCACAAACGGCGACTTTATATTTTGGTTTCAACTCTATATATTTGTCGTTGACAATATTGTCACAAACAGCGCCTCATAGGTTGCAGTAGAGGCGAAAGGCTCCTAAATAAAAAAAAAGTCCCGATCCTAAACGTAATCTCTGCCAAAGAATTCTCTCGATTTCTTTTCGCCTTCGTTGCAACGATTAATGGAAAGCCGTTGGTACCAATGGCAAGTGTGGTATTTGTTCTATTCAGCTGCAAATTTTATTTCGATTCACTGCTCGATAACATGCCTCGCCGGGGGACTATTTGCGGGGTCTGAGCACTGCTTTCAGTAGGCAGAGAAAACAGCGAAATGAAGACCTCATGTGTAGAGGCGCGCACAGCTTGAAATTTTGACGGATACCGTATATGTTTGACAAGAAGTTTGTCATCTTGTAACGATTGAAATAAACTACTTCCTGTCGAAAGATGAAAGTCTAAATTCAACAAGCAGCCAGAGGAAGGGCAGCAATATTTTTTAGCATTGTTGGTCTCGGGGGATATACATGAGGAAGGCGGAAGGGTCTTTCTGCCTTCCCAAGTTTTAAAATCAACTCAGAACGGTTGACTGAACGTTGATTGCTTCTGTAATATAGTTTCCATGCAGTGAAGCATGGAAATTATGTAACCGAGAAGCGACCCCAAGTGACATCTCAAGGCATATTATCTGCAAACCAAATTTGACGAGAAACTGAATGCATCCTCAACCTATTGTCCGGAAACCAAATTTTAAATTTGCCACCAGTTGTTGCCACCTGTAGGTGCAAGTGGGCGAAACGCAATCCCAAGCATTATCTCATGACATGGTACATGTATCAGCATACGAACTTGGGAAGAATCTGAAGAGGGGTCTTCAAGTTATTGCCCGGAAACCAAATTTAGATTTGTATGCACAAGTGTGCGAAACACAATCCCAAGTGACATCTTATGGCATATGAATACCAAATTTGAGAAGAATGCGATGAGCAGCAGTCAAATTATTGCCAGAAACAAATTTCAGATTTTTCCACCAGGTGTCGCCACCAGTATGCAGAAGCTGGTGAAATACAATCCCAAGAGACATATCATGGCATGGTATCTGAATACCAAATTGGAGAAAAATCCGATGAGCGAAATCAAATTTAGATTTGACACGAGGTGGTGCTACCCGTAAGCACAAGTGGGCGAAACGCAATCCCAAGCGACGACATCATATGTCATGGTATATTCATACCAGATTTAAGAAGAATCTGACGAGCGGTTCTCAAGTTATTACCCTGAAAGAAATCTGGTATTTCGCCACCAGGTGGCACCATCTGTACGTAAAAGTGAGCGAAAGGCAATCCTACCTCCAACCACCTCGCTGGGGGTCTAATAACACCCCAGCCACCAGTCAGATTTTTGGACCGGATTCGGGGCCTTCGCGCACATCGCCGGCAGTGACATCATATATAGTAAAATAGATGTTTAACGAAAATTTTGATTACTTTTCAAGTCTGCATAATACCTCCGTTGACCTAGCGTTAAAAGAATTATCTGGAGATAATTTTCCCTGTTTATCTGGACAGAGCATATGAAAAGTAGTTCGCTCATGTGCAACACTAAAGGAGTCGTTTGGTCGGATTCAAACTGAACCGTGCGTTGGTTGGTTCCCCCTATACGTCATAGCAACGTAGTAAAGGTCAACTTCCGCTATTGGAGGCAGGGATGTTATTGGAGCCTGCGAAATGGAGCATGCGCTGTGGGGAGGTTGTCCTACCTCCTGGCATGATACATGGATGCTAAATTTGAGGAGATTCCGATGAGCAGTTCTCAAGTTAATGGCTGAAAACAAATTTTGATTTTAACACCTGGCGGCGCCATCTATAGGCGCAAGTGGGCGAAATGCAATCTCAAGCGACATCTTAGGTCATGGTATTACCATGGAGACAAATTTGGAATTTTGCCACCAGGTGGCGCCACCTGTAAGTGCAAGTCAGTGAAAGGCAATCCCATGCAACATCTCCTGGCATGGCACATGCATGCTAATTTGAGAAGAATCCGATGAGCATGCATTTCTCAAGTTATTGGCCAAAAACAAATTATTGAAGAAACTAAATACAGTCGATCGAATAGGATTGGAGGCATGCCTTGTGCATCTTTAGTAAAGGAAACATTCATTATTTGTGAAGAAAGTAAAAACATAAAACGTAGGAAAAACATCATTAAATGGCCCCATAAAATGCCTTGAGGGTAGGTACCCACATGCCAAATTTAAAAGAATCCATTAAGGTCCAACAGTTACTGTCCGGAAATGCAATTTTACCTTGGCCTTCAGGTAGCGCCAAGTGTAGGAAGATAGGCATAAAAAATAATTCCAACCGAGGTCTTGAGGATCCCTTGACATTGGAAATAGAAAATTTTAACTTGGCCTACAGGAGGCGCCACCTATGAGCAGATCGACAAGAAAAACAATACCAAGTGAAACCTTCAGGAAAGAATTCATTCAAGTATTAAAAAGTTATTGTCCGGAAACATACCTAAACCTATATGTGGATCGGCATGAAAAACAATGCCAAACGAAAAATTGAGGCGAGGTACCTACCCACCAAATTTGGAATGAATCGGTTGAGGTTTTCAAAAGTTATTGTCTGGAAACACTTAACTTAGCTTTCAGGTGGTGTCCCTATCAACATGAAAAACGTTCTCAAGCCAGATCTTGAGGCAAGGTACCACCACACCAAATTTGGAAAGAATCCTTAAGGTTTTCAAAAGTTATTGTCTGGAGATGCAATTTTAACTTGGCCCGAGGAGCGGATTGGCACGAAAAACAATTCCAAGCAAGATCTATAGACAAGGGACCCATTTACCAGATACAAAAACATGGGTCTGTGCTTGATAAATTGAAACCTTTTGGGGTTGCAATTATCCCAATATTATAGACAACACACAAATTTCAGCTTCTGCCAAGATATATTGGAGATATATATGCTCAAACACAATATATGAGGGTCGGGCGAGGGCTAGTTTGGGAGATCGAGGGTGCGGCTCGGCGCCCTGGGGGTGGGGACATGCTCTCCTTGAGGGTAGTGGTAGGTGTGCTGACATGAAAGCCATGGGAAGCTCCCTGTACATGACACAACCACACTGACAACTGCATGCCATCCTCTGTCAGCCCGAAAAACGACAAGGTGAAATTCAATTCAATTCAGGAAATTGATCATATGCACAGTGTGCACCCAAACTTTAGGAACTCAGTTGTAATTAATATAGTAAGTTACACGTGTGAACACAAATGGTTCGTGCAGAAGCTTTAGGGTAAATCATATGATGTGAGATACAATTATTTGATAGCAAAATTGAAGGAAATGTTGTCCTTCATTTAATGACACGAAATTAAAAAACCAGGGGTTTAGTACTGTGGGGATTTCCCCGCCAGTTATTTCACATTATACTTCTGAAATAAAATATGGTTCTTACAAAAGCTTTAGTGTAAATCATATGATGTGGAATAGAAGGTCAGAACAGCAAATTTAAGAAAATGGTGTCCTTCATTTAAAGCGACATGAAATTCAAAACTAACAGCGAGAAGCGGAAGAAAGAAGAAAAAAATGACAAACACATAAGGCATGCCTAATTAGACAAAGCATTTGGAAGTTATCGCTTGTGAAGAATTTGAATGGAAACCACCGACATGCACAGAAGATTGGAACAAGACCCAGTGGCGCCACCTTCAGGTGGATCTTGCCGAAACGCAATACCAATCCATGTCTGGTCACAAGGAGTGTATGCTAAATTTCGAAGGAATCCGACAAAGCTTTTGGAAGACACAAAGAGAGCAAGACCCATTTTAACTGGAACGGACACGAAGATGCGAAACTCAGTGGCGCCACCTTCAGGCAGATGTTGCTGAAATGCAGTAGCAACCAGCGTCTTGTTGCAACATATGCGTATGCCGAATTTCGGGAGAATCCGACCAAGCGTTTGGACGTTATCACTTGAGAAAAATGTTAACAGGCGTCCACGGACACAAAGAAGCAAGACCCATTTTGACCCAGTGGCGCCACCTTCAGGCAGATGTTGCTGAAATGCAATACCAACTGGCGTCTTGTCGCAAGGAATGCGTATGCCGAATTTCGGAAGAATCCTGCAAAGCGTTTGAAAGTTATCGCTTGCGGAAAATTCAGACAGACATCCACGGACATCCACAAAGAAGCAAGAACCATTTTAAAATCCTCGGCCGCGTTGCGGCGGGGGATGATTAGGGAATCAGCGAGTTACAATTTTGCTAATACTGCCGAACCTGTCAATTATTTAGAAGTCTGTAGCCTAGAAGCATTTGATCAGATGCAGGCATTTCGTCAGCCTCGGGATCTTCAGAAGACCAGGCAGATACACAAATACCTTGCGCTAGAGGTCTCACAATAGGTTTTAATGGTTTTGACATTTATGGACCATGCAGATAACGAAACCGAAGAGTACCCACCTGGCTCCCTTGTGCGTTTTGATAAAGCACCTTGTTTCCACAGGAAAAAAATAACTAATATTATGGGGATGTGAATAATTTGATTAATATTTGATACTTTCCTTATCCTTGGGTCTAGAGAGATTAAACTTGTCACACTATATCTATGAGTCAAGCTCTACCCGACAATGCAAAAATATCCGAGATGGCCCCTTTGCTGACGACACAGTGATCGACGCCATTTTCCGAAGAAATGTCTTTTTTGGCCGAATTTTTAGACAGATTTTCATGGGGTTTTTTATTTATGCAAATTTCTCCGCATTAATCGAGGAATAAACTGGAAAATAATTATGTGATATGAAATAAGATACTTTTGGCAACTTTTACCTCACAAAAATAAGATATGATAACATTTTTGTTGCGCCCAAACGGCCGCCATCTTGAAATTACCCATGAAGCTTTGCTCTGAGACTTTTGCCAATAGACTCGTATTAACCATAACGTGATAAGCTATAAAGCCTAACCAAAGCTCTCAATGTTTCGTAGTTCCAGAGCCCCAGGGGGAAGATCGTTAAAGAGGGGGGGTTGGGGGGGGGGAGATTCCCCGTTCCAGATATTCCGCAATCTCAAATACATATGGTAGGTTTGGTTCCGTTTAAGGACCATTTAGACCCGTCGAGAAAGGACCTGGTACGTTAAGATGGACAAATCGGCCCAGATGAGGTACGGTTGAAGTTGAAAAATGAAACATTAAATATGATATGAATGTCTTGACTAGCATGAACTATGATATTTTGTTGGACTCCCTTTGAAATATTGGGAGCACGGGTGACATGGTTTTTTAACAATAACTCTTTAAAGTGGTAGGTTTGCATACAATTGACATTTTTGGATTGGAAAGCCCCGTTTACCTTTCCGTGAACCTATGAAGATAAACTAAAACCACAACCATATACAGCAAACCACGTTTTCTGATCGTTTATCTTCATATAAAAAAAATAAAACTTTAAAGTGATCGTAAACCCTTAAGTAAAGTTTCCATCGAATGAAAGACCATTGAAAACTGTGTGGAAAAATATTGATTGTAATTTTTTACGATTTTACTACACAGAGTAAACTGCAAATAAAGCATTGTATTCTATGGTGGTCTGTTGCAATCGTATTTAGGTCCAGTGACGTAACGCTGCCTTAATAAATATATTTCAAACTTTGTATGCACTTTCCAATGCTTGATTCAAGCTTAAGGTGCGTATACTTTGAGTTTCAACACAGACTCACTGTTCCAATGTGCATGTTTCACCAAAATCTGGGAGATGGTAACTCATAAGTGTCCAGTCAATTTGAATATTGCATTTAGTTTCCCAGATTTTGGTGAAACATGCACATTGGAACACTGAGTGTGTTGAAACTCAAAGTATACACACCTTAAGCTTGAATCAAGCATTGGAAAGTGCATACACAGTTTGCAATATATGTATTAAGGCAGTGTGACGTCACTGGACCTAAATATGATTGCAACAGACCACCATATATAGAATACCATGCTTTATTTGCAGTTTACTCTGTGTAATAAAATCGTAAAAAATTACAATAAATATTTTTTCACACAGTTTCCAATGGTCTTTCATTTGACGGAAACTTTACTTGAGGGTTTACGATCACTTTAAAACATTGTTTTTGTCATGTGGTTCTCATTTTCAAATACGATAATTGAAGCAATGACCGAATGGATAGAGTATCGAAGATTAAATTTATATCGATTGATGGTCTGCTGATCAGTCGAATCCCAAAATACTTCTCCAAAATCTTTTTAATATTAAATGCAATTTTCGAATTCATATCATGATAACAGTACATATGTGAATATTTGTTTGAAGAAAGAATTCTCCGAAATGATTTTATCACAAGATATTAAATTCAATAGATATTACGGATGTTCTCTCTACGTGCTAGCTCCGTCTGACTGATTGGAGTTGTGCATCACACAACAAACACCTGCATTGGAAGGTATAGTTATATTGTACACTCCAAAAGTGACCCTGAGAAAACTGTTTGGGTTCCCTTTAAACGGGTCATTCAATTTAGTGACTGATATATAAGATCTAGATATTTTATTTTCAGTATTCGTCTTGTCATTTTAGTTAATTTAATTAACGTAACAGTGAAGGTACGCGGATATCATATAACAACATCAATTAACGTAACAGTGAAGGTACGCGGATATCATATAGCAACATCAATTAACGTAACAGTGAAGGTACGCGGATATCATATAGCAACATCAATTAACGTAACAGTGAAGGTACGCGGATATCATATAGCAACATCAATTAACGTAACAGTGAATGTACGCGGATATCATATAGCAACATCAATTAACGTAACAGTGAAGGTACGCGGATATCATATAGCAACATCAATTAACGTAACAGTGAAGGTACGCGGATATCATATAGCAACATCAATTAACGTAACAGTGAAGGTACGCGGATATCATATAGCAACATCAATTAACGTAACAGTGAATGTACGCGGATATCATATAGCAACATCAATTAACGTAACAGTGAAGGTACGCGGATATCATATAGCAACATCAATTAACGTAACAGTGAAGGTACGCGGATATCATATAGCAACATCAATTAACGTAACAGTGAAGGTACGCGGATATCATATAGCAACATCAATTAACGTAACAGTGAAGGTACGCGGATATCATATAGCAACATCAATT